>JASAMZ010011694.1:0-17223 GCA_030248115.1 Linhomoeus sp. GSCO2_2
TCACCATCGAATACACAACACGCGGGGGCGATATTATGCTCGCCATGCAATCTGGCTGCTGGGTGGCCCACTATCCTACTAAGTGCCGTTACACCACAATTTGCGGCGTGAGATAACCCGAGAGCTGGGGGTGTCAAAATGGCGGCCCGACAGTCTAGGGTGCGTCCGAGCTCTCGGGTTTCCCGGAAATTAGAAATTCGCCCGAGAGTAGTGTAGTGATCAGAATCGGATAATTCGACGCCCGACAGCAAACGGATGGTGGGGCCACCTGTCACGAGCCCTGGTCACGGGAGTCGCAGTGTTGGCGACTGCGTCGTCTGCCTGTAATGGCGATTACCGTCCTCGGTTGATGCCATGAGCGACTCATCGCGGTTGAGCTCGTCGGCGTCCGGACTTCCTTTCATGATCTCCTTCGGAGTGAGGCTGCGCGACGGCATCATCGTTCCGATCCAGCCAGTGTGGTGCACCTTTGCGAATGGCCATGCGATGTTTGGCATCGTGTAGGCCCTGTCAGTCACAACGGCGCGCCCGACTCCGAGGTAGTCGTGACCTTTGTCCCCAGAGGCCCGTCAGCAGGCTGTACAGGACGGCGGCTGTCCTCCCGCACGCTTCGTCGTATGGTAGGGGATCAGACGTTGAAATGATGCCGTTGAACATGTAGCCAGTAGACGGATCGCAGATGGCGTCCACTTTGAGGCCCTGATGGCAAATTACTGTCACTTCACGCTGACAAAGTACTATAACTTTATTAAACGCCCACTAGCGGATCGGGCTTCCGGGATATCAGCACCAGGAAAATCGCATCTGCCCTGAGCGGTGGGGGGAATGCTTCCACCAGGCTTTAACCTGGCACCCAAGACAAATGGGGAGGATTTAACTGGCCGAGTAACTCTTCATACTTTCGTCGGCTGTGATAAATGGACCTCCGTTTCCGAGGAGGTGATAATTGAGCATTGTGGCGTTCCCACAAGTGCCTGACTTTAAACTGACTGTCGTAGCGTTTGCGATCGGCTGTGTTCGACGATCCCAGAGCCGCCACCTCGGCGGGGTCACGGCACCTGGGATACGCGCATCATGGTGGGCTCGGAACAGTGTAGTGAACAGTTGTATTGCGGCTCTGCACCTGAAGTGGGTGTAGATTTTGAAGAACTGGTTGCCGCTCATTCCGATGGATCGCACTACTGTGTCCGCCTGTACTCTGGCGAAGTACCTGGTCTTTTTCCTTGCAGGGTCGACATGCGCAGCAGCACAGCCACCCAGCGTAGCATTGTCACCCAGTCCATGGGTTGCCAGTGCATTCGGTGGGTGGTACTCCCCCGTTTCGGTCGGTGTTGGCCAGAACCATTCCCAGGGCGTCCCAAATAGAGAAAGGAATATTTCCAACAGGGACAGGTTTTCCGTTTCGTGAGGGCGGGCGTTCCCTGTGGGCAGCTGTTCCGCTGCGGGAAAGACGGGGCCGTCGCGCCTGGCGCGTTTGGGGAACCGGACCCAGTTGGACGTTTGGGGGTAGCACCTGGTCGGCGTCGCCGTCTTGAAATTCGTCCCCACAGGCGCCACTTTCTCTGCAAAGTACTTACGGTAACGGTAATTCATCGTGGCGTGGCTCTGCGTGGGCCTTGTGAGTACTGGCGGCGCCTCCCGTGCGGCACCCCAGCCGCGTCCTCCGTTCCGTCTTTCAACCCCAGGGCTAACCTACGTTACTAACGGCATTTTAAACGCGTTACAACGTTAACGCGTTTCACCGTGACATAGCAATTTGTCACCGGCTGACCCAACTGTTCCATCCCCGCATTCTCCCGCCCTAGAGCCCCACCCGCGATTTTTAGGCTGGGGGGGGCGCATAGCTCCTCCTGGATGCCGATGGCCAACCTGGGGATCTGTTGGGTGATCCGACAAGCCTTCACCTCTCGGGCTCCTAAAAGTCACGTTGTCACTTAGCGATGGCTCAAGAAAGGCTATATAATCCGGTTCAAGACGACGCCACTCCGCGGCGGGCCTTGGCCGTCGAGTGGCCGAGACAAGCTCTTCTTTTCGTCCAGAGTAGGTGTCCAGTATCTGCAGGCACAGACCGACGGATGGGTCGAATATTTGCACGAGGATGTACAGAAGCTTGGCGGCGACAGGGCGTCGCTCATCGGGCAGCGGCAGCCCATTGCAGTGGATGGAACCATGGTGTCCAGTCGGCTGACGCTCACCGATGGACAGGCCAATTCGCAGTCTCCCCTTCGTCTTCACAGACGACGTGTGAAGGGCTTATGCGCCTTACAGTGCGATATGTACCCTTGTGATTGGGTTTAGTGCTCCTGCTGCTGCTGCTGCTGCTGGTGATGTGTCACTTTCATTGCAGCGCCAGAGAGGTGGAACAGAAGTGGACCTGTCCGGATATAGGTAGGTGGCATCACGCAAGCCTGTAGTGTACACTGACGGACGCACGCTGAACTCGCTGTCGTTTTCGTATGGCTGACGCAGGCGGGGCGACAAACGTCGGAAACTGGGCGGATGCATGTCCGTCAAATTTTGCGATTGCCGCCACTACCTACCATCTCCTGGACAGTTTGATAATTCCCCCTGCAATGGATTCACTTTTTAGAAGCTAATAATACATCCAAACACTGCAGAAAGTCGTATTAATAAGGTTTACAGCATTGAATTCAAAGCGACAGTCTTCTTGTTGACTGACTCCGCCATCTGGCGCAATATTTGGCGCCTGTCTCTGTTGGCCATACCCACGGCTATCAGTTGGCGCTCAACCACCTGCAATGACATGGCCTCTCCCTTGCCATGCTGGATGGATGAAGAGGAGGCTGGGCTAAGAGGGAGAGAGAAGCGGTTCCCCGGGAGTCCTGATGGGGTCTTTGCACGAGAGGTACAACCAGTACGTGTAAGCGCCAACCGGCCAGGGGGTCGGGGGCGGTATAGGAGCTGCCCCCAGGGGGGGGGGTCGGCCTGAGGCCCCTGTAATCTCCGGGGGGGTCAAATGACCTAAAAAGTTTGCCCTCCATTAAAAATGGTAAGAAAGATACTAGAAAATAAGAGAAATTTAGCAGAATAGAGGCTCAAAAGTGCCAAAATCGCTTAATTTTGGTCAATATGTCCAAAACAGAGCACCGCAGCGAAATTTTTAAATTCTGGGGGGGGGGGTCTTTTGGGGGAAGGCGGGAGGGGGGTACCGGGGGGGGGGGTATGGGGGGTATTTCGGCTCCGGGGGCCTTACCCCCCCCCCTCCCGGTTACAAGTATGGGTACAACCCCAAAGTTTGAGTACCGGCTCGGCACTCTCAGAAGAAAGGGGGTTGGGGTGGGGGGAGGGGATATGCTTCTGTCTGACTGCTCACCACGGCCCCCCCCCCCCCGCCCCACACCGTCTCCCACATAGAGACAATCCAACTGACCATTTTGGCGAGGTGAATACGCCTTTCGTTCTCCAGTCGTGTTTTCGCTGCTCTGTCACTCACAACGCCAGATTGTCGCCACCGAACTCTTTCAAACCACAGTAGCCCAAGCGAGAGCGTGAAACCAATGGTAAGAATGGAAAGCAGCCCGCCAGAGGAAGCAGTCCAATGCTCTTCGCCGTGATTCCTCTTGCACATCGCCTGCTATCGTTCTTTCGGCACCGTTGGATGCGTGATCGGTGACGGGTGTATTTGCTGAACACTGCGTTTCTGAGTTATTGCTTAACACTGCGTTGTACGAGAGCGCGACAGGGAGGAAAGGAGGGATGGAGAGAGACGGACGGAGGAGGAGGAAGAGAGGGAAGAAGTGGGAGGGAGCGAGAGAGAGGGAGGGGGGGGGGGCGGAGGGGCTAAGGAGAGGGTGGGAAAGGAGCTGGTCGTTCCAAGAAATCCGGCTAGCACCAGAACAGCGTGATCGAGTCTGGCTGCGTCGTTCTTTGGAAAGTCGTTCCTTTGAAGAAATGTCACCATGTCCGAACCCATTGGCCATTCAATGTCTAGCACTTTCACGGAGCATCGACTACCCACGTGACTAAGATAGCTCAGAAAGTTTATCCCAGTGACGTATGTACGCGATTTGTCATTGTTGAAAGGTCATCAATCGGGACGGGCCTCCACCGATAATCCTGGGCGGATTGCGCGACAGGGCGTCTTTTAGCGCTCTGGAACAACGACTTCTGATATCGAGCAGTTACCTTCTGGTTGTGATTACTGAACGTCCTGAGGTAGTCGGTGGTGGTTTTTTCGGAACTCGGTGGTTTTAGTTAGAGACTTTGTGCTTTTGGGAATCCTCAATGATTTATACATCGTTGGGTACCCCTGTCCGAGTGTGTAGCGCGGTGCGTGATTGGACATAGTCACGCAACACGCACTGTTTTGAGGCGCACGTGAAAAATTCAAGGTTTTGTACAGTGTGGGCGATTAAGAAAATGTTTACACCTGTTGTTCCACAAGGTGTCCCCATCATGTTTAAGTTTTAGCAATATCTGGTCCGGCTACAGCGTATGACGGCCTGCAAGCTTTGCCAGCACCCCAGCTTCCGCGACCCCCGTCAACGGGCACAAGACGCGCTCGCGTTCTACCAATTTGAACAAAACATACATACTACAGGGGTGATAAGTGCCAAATTTAAGAGAACGCATTTTCGTACACCAGAGAGAGATGGTGTCTTCGCGCAGGGCCACGCCCCCTCGAAAAGGGCGGGAGGCCTCCGCAGGAGATTCCGTCCCGGAGCTCCTCCTCGGCCTCCCAAGCTCCATCCATCACGATCTCCTGCAGTGAGAAGCCTCTGCATGCGATTTTCTACATGACCCCGCTCAAAACTACGCCATCTTCTCTCTGTACGAAATTCGCTAAAATTTTGGCACTTCATCAAAAACACCCTGTACATTGTATAAAAAGTATGTCCTGTCCAAATTGGGTCTTGATACGACGCGCAGTCACGGGTGGGAACGGCGGTCGCAAAGTTAAGGGTCTCACTTTTTTTTGGGCCACTGTATCGAGTTTAATTTTCTTGAAGTAATTAGTTTATCGAGCTTTATTATCTAGTTGCCATCTATAGAACTTCAACATCTCTCTGTACCAGTCACATTTTATGTACGCTCGTAACGGTACCCTTTACGCCGTTACGCCTTTACGGTTACGCCGTAACCCTTAAGAAGCAGTAGAGCGTCCATTTATGATCTTTTCCAAATTGTACTTCTCGAAGCATTCAAACCAATTACGTATTGCGATCGCGATTGCGTCTTAATGTACATTGTTAGGTAGGGGGCCTTTATCTGACGGTCCTTTCAACAGCTGATTTGTTCATAGAATGCGTTGTTGAGACTGGAAGCGGCCAGACGCATCTGACCCGAGCTGACTTTGCCAACCAATTCCGATAATGACGAGACGGACCTTTGTCGCGACTCGATCAGCAACGGTGAAACCAGCCGCAGCATTCATACAGTCCAGCCTCTGTATAGAATCTGTATCGCATTTGCTCTTGAAAGCTCTTGGTACCTATTGCGCGGCTGTTGGCGTTGTTGCTTACACATTTGCAGTTGTGTGAAAGTCTACAGGCGGTCACCTGATACAAACTGGAGAGTAGCAGCCTTAAGTATCGAAAACATGCCAGGGCGCTGCGCCGTCTACCGGAGATCCTGTCTGGCACCTGAGGAGCGTTTTTCAGATAAATTGTCGACACGACATTTTGAGTAAACTGGCGTCGCTTGCATTCCCGCAAGCTTGAACAAAGCTCCAAAGTGTCCAGCACCCCAGCAGGTAGAACCGGGTGGTGAATGGGGCGAAGACCTGAACATTCTTCGTCCCATAACTTGCTTGTAAAACGGTGAAACTTTGTGGTTAGCTACCTGAAAAGCAGCCTTCACCAGGCTTTCCTCCTTCCAATTCTCGGTAACGAACACTCTTGGGTTGCTGATGATTGGATAATAGTAATCAAAAAGAAACGCTGCCTCAGCGGCCTACTGATAAGCGTCCCATGCGTGAGGATGTCGGCCGTTCCATTGTCCAAATACCCGTATATTTCCTGAAATGAGGCCGCAGGCGCTTTGATCCGTTATGTAAGTTAAGTCCTCCGTTCTTAGGTGGGCCAGTAAAAGGCGAAAGGGAAATCTCATAACGTTGGGGAAACTCCCAGGAGGGTTCCGGAACGGACCCGGCAAAGAATAAAGGACCTTAGGTGGTCCACTGCTCGTCTGTGTTTGAAGAACCTAGTCAAGTTTCTCTTAACACCTTCTACAGGAGGCCAGCAGCGGCAATCAACAAAGCGCTCCCCTCATGTTGGTACCCGATTATTCTATTTTGCTTTTCTCTTCACCTGTCCAGGTGGCGCTGTCTCCATCAAAACTCCCAACGCCTGCGGTGTCGTCCCACTCCAAGGGCACAACTTCATAAGACAAATTGGCTAAGTTTCAGAGCGATTCCCAGCACTTCGGTCGTTAGTTGAACTTCTGGACAGTCTCTAGTTGGTTCTAGCGCTCTAGATCGGACTGTGTATTAGATTGTTCTTTGAAGCCCTTGGAAGTGCTTCATTCAACCTTATTATTCTCCATGACGACTTTGCTTCGCTTCAAATGTCACATATTCAAAAAAAAAAAAAACCATACTTACACACGTACATGCAATAAGCATGCTGTTATGGCAGCATCGAACGAGACTACAGACTGCATAAGATTGTCGTTGTGCCGTACTCCATTCAAGTCAGTCGAGAGCGCCCAGCATTATCTGCTCACCAAAAAGCAAACACTGCATCATGGACGCAGAAAGGTCATTAAGCCGAGATCTCCCCATCCATGGACACCTCCCTCCTCCCCTCGCCTCCCCTCCCACCCTTCACCCCCCCCCCCCTGCGTTTGCCTCCAGAGTCGAGGTCCAGATACACTGGGAGTGGTTATGAACACCCCCCCCCCCCCCCAATGCGCACACAGATGGTTCAAATCGATTCTCTGTTACGCTATTTGCTCGTCGCAATTGTTCTTCGAATAAGCATTTGCTGTCGGATATGATTTCTATTCCATTACCGTTCAAGCTGATTTTAATCCATCTTCGACCATCACGGTCGATGGCTCCACAGATCGACTTGGCCGACTGATCCGACTCTGAAAGCAGAGCGCTGGAGCTTAGTTGCCGGACAATTCAGGCACTGTATGCAGAATCTGTCGGTCGACTCAACCGACTTTCGTTGTGCTCGAGCAGGCCAGGTGATAATACCGGAGGGGGGCTTGATAGGGCCGGAAGGGCCAGTAACGCCGACAGAATCTGAGCCCAGAGTACCTTCCACTGCATGCTTTCTGCTTTACGCCGGTTTGGATGGGAAATACCCAAACGAAGACACTTGCGGCAAATCCCGAGTTATCGAACACACCTTTGCCAACTCTGTCCTGTCTGGCAAGCTACTTAGCCGAAAGAGAAATGGAATAGAAATAAGCTATGATGATAGAAGATGGATTAGAAATCAGCTTTGAACGGTAATGGAATAGAAATCATATCCGACAGCAAATGCTTATTCAAAGAACGATTGCGACGAGCAAATAGCGTAACAGAGAATCAATTTGAACCATCTGTGTGCATTGGGGGGGGGGGGGGGGGGGGTGTTCGTGGTAACCATCCAGTGTATCTGGACCTGGACTCTCAAACGCAGGGGGGGGGTGGGGGGTGGGGGGTGGGGGGGAGGGCGAGGGAGGAGGAAGGATGTAATCAATCGGAGATACTTCGGCTTAATAGCCTTTCTGACGCTAACGCGTAACTTGATCCGCAGTGTTTGCTTTTGGGGAAAATGTGTGACAGATCATCTAGACATATTGACTGACTTCAATGGAGTACGGCACAACGACAATCTTATGCAGTCTGTAGTCTCGTTCGATGCTGCCATAACAGCACGCTGCTTACATGTACATGTATCTGTATGGCAATCTGCAAGGTTGAACTGTGACATTTGAAGCGAAGCAAAGTCGTCATGAGAATCATTCGGGTGGGAGCGCTTCCAAGGGCTCCCCAAACCACGGAGTGCGCAGTCCGATATAGAACGCTCGAACCAACTCGAGACTGTCCAGAAGTTGGACTATCGACCGAAGTGCTGGGAATCGCTCTGAAACTAGCCAATTTGTCTTATGAAGTTGTGCCCTTGGAGTGGGACGACACCGCAGGCGTTGGGAGTTTTGACGAAGACAGCGCCACCTGGACAGGTGAGGAAAGCAGAATCGAATAATCGGGTTGCAACGTGAGCCACGCGCATATTTGACTGCCGCTGCTGGCCTCCTAAAGGTGTTAAGAGAAACTTGACTCGTTCTTCAAACACGAACGAGCGGTGACAGTCTTTGATCCTTGTGTCTTTGCCCGTTCCGTTCCGGAACCCTCCTGGCAGTGTTCCCAACGTTATGAGATTTCCCTTCGCCTTTTCTGGCCCACCTAGACAGACTTAACTTACATAACGGATCAAAGCGCCTACGGCCTCATTTCAGGAATTGTCGGGTACTTGGACAATGGAACGGCCGACATCCTCACGCATGGGACGCTTATCGCCACACCGCTGAGGCAGCGTTTCTTTGGATTTCTCTATCCAATCATCAGCAACCCAAGAGTGTTCGTTACCCACAGTTCAGAGGAGGAAAGCCTGGTGAAGGCTGCTTTTCAGGTAGCTCAGCACAAAGTTTCACCGTTTTACAAGCAAGTTATGGGACGAAGAATGTTTAGGTCTTCGCCCCATTCACCCCGAGGTTCTACCTGCTGTCATGCTTGACACTTGGAGCTTTGTTCTTCCTTGCGCAAATGCAAGCAACGCCAGGATTCTCAAAATGTCGTGTCGACAATTTATCTGAAAACCCTCCTCGAGTGCCACTCAGGATGTCCGGTAGACGGCGCAGCGCCTTGGCATGTTTTGGATACTTCTGGCTGCTACTCTCCAGTTTGTATCAGGTGACCGCCTGTAGACTTTCACACAACTGCAAATGTGTAAGCAACAACGCCAACAGCCGCGCAATAGGTACCAAGAGCTTTCAAGAGCAAATGCGATACAGATTCTATACAGAGGCTGAACTATGTATGAATGCTGCGCAGGCTAGAATTCTCACGAGTCTGCTGATCGAGTCGCGACAAAGGTCCGTCTCGTCATTATCGGAATTGGTTGGCAAAGTCAGCTCGGGTCAAATGCGTCTGGCCGCTTCCAGTCTCAACAACGCATTCTATGAACAAATCAGCTATTCAAAGGACCCTCGGATAAGGTACCTACCTAACAATGTACATTAAGACGCAATCGCGATCGCAATACGTAATTGGTTTGAATGCTTCGAGAAGTACGATTTGGAGATCATAAATGGACGCTCTACTGCTTCTTAAGGGTTACGGCGTAACCGTAAAGGCGTAACGGCGTAAAGGGTACGGTTACAAGCGTACATAAAATGTGACTGACTCAAGAGATGTCGAAGTTCTATAGATGGCAACTAGATAATAAAGCTCGATAAACTAATTCTACAAGAAAATTAAACTCGATACGGTGGCCCAAAAAAAGTGAGACCCTTAACTTTGCGACCGCCGTTCCCACCCGTGACTGCGCGTCGTATCAAGACCCAATTTGGACAGGACATACTTTGTACAATGTACAGGGTGTTTTTGATGAAGTGCCAAAATTTTAGACAATTTCGTACAGAGAGAAGATGGCGTCGTTTTGAGCAGGGTCATGTCGAAAATCGCATGCAGAGGCTTCTCACTGCAGGAGATCGTGATGGATGGAGCTCGAAGAGGCCGAGGAGGAGCTCCAGCACGATCTCCTGCAGCGAAGAGCCTCTGCACCCAATTTTCGACATGACCCTGCGCAAAACGACGCCATCTTCTCTCTGGTGTACGAAATGGTCTGAAATTTTGGCACTTCATCAAAAACACCCTGTAGTATGTATGTTTTGTTCAAATTGGGTTTCGATACGACGCGCAGTCACGCGTGAGAACGGCGGTCGCAAAGCTGGGGTCTGGCAAAGGTGTACGCGGCAGGCCATAACTAACGCTGTAGCCAACAGATATTGCTGAAACTTGAAACATGATATGAGGACACCTTGTGGAACAACAGGTGTAAACATTTTCTTAATCGCCCACACTGTACAAAACCTCGAATTTTTCACGTGCGCCTCAAACCAGTGCGTGTTGCGTGACTATGTCCAATCACGCACCGCGCTAACACACTCGGACAGGGGTACCCAACGATGTATAAATCATTGAGGATTCCCAAAGCACAAAGTCTGTAGACTCGAAAAACCACCGAGTTCCGAAAAACCACCACCGACTACCTAGGACGTTCAGTAATCACAACCAGAAGGTAACTGCTCGATATCAGAAGTCGTTGTTCCAGAGCGCTAAAAGACGCCCTGTCGCGCAATCCGCCCAGGATTATCGGTGGAGGCCCGTCCCGATTGATGACCTTTCTCAACAATGACAAATCGCGTACATACGTCACTGGGATGAACTTTCTGAGCTATCTTAGTCACGTGGGTAGTCGATGCTCCGTGAAAGTGCTAGACATTGAATGGCCAATGGGTTCGGACATGGTGACATTTCTTCGAAGGAACGACTTTCCAAAGAACGACGCAGCCAGACTCGATCACGCTGTTCTGGTGCTAGCCGGATTTCTTGAGAACGTACGAGTCCTTTCCACCCTTCCTTAGCCCCTCCGCCCCTCCCCCCCCCCCCCTCTCTCTCGCTCCCTCCCACTTCTTCCCTCTCTCCCTCCTCCTCCGTCCGTCTCTCTCCATCCCTCCTTTCCTCCCTGTCGCGCTCTCGTACAACGCAGTGTTCAGCAAATAACTCAGAAACGCAGTGTTCAGCAAATACACCGTCACCGATCACGCATCCAACGGTGCCGAAAGAACGATAGCAGGCGATGTGCAAGAGGAATCACGGCGAAGAGCATTGGACTGCTTCCTCTGGCGGGCTGCTTTTCCATTCTTACCATTGGTTTCACGCTCTCGCTTGGGCTACTGTGGTTTGAAAGAGTTCGGTGGCGACAATCTGGCGTTGTGAGTGACAGAGCAGCGAAAACACGACTGGAGAACGAAAGGCGTATTCACCTCGCCAAAATGGTCAGTTGGATTGTCTCTATGTGGGAGACGGTGTGGGGGCGGGGGGGGGGGGGGTGGCAGCAGTCAGACAGAAGCATATCCCCTCCCCCCACCCCAACCCCCTTTCTTCTGGAGTGCCGAGCCGGTACTCAAACTTTGGGGTTGTACCCATACGTGTAACCGGGAGGGGGGGGGGGGGTAAGGCCCCCCAAGCCGAAATTGTACCCCCCATACCCCCCCCCCGGTACCCCCCTCCCGCCTTCCCCAAAAGACCCCCCCCCAGAATTTAAAAATTTCGCTGCGGTGCTATATTTTGGACGCTTTTGACCAAAATTAAGCGATTTTTGGCACTTTTGGGCCTCTTTTTGCTAAATTTTCTTATTTTCTGGTACTTTTATTTACCATTTTTAATGGAGGGCAAGATTTTTAGGTCATTTGACCCCCCCCCCCCCCCTCCAGGGGCCTCAGACCCCCCCCCCCCCCCCTGAGGGGCCCCACCCCCCCCCCCCCCCCCCCCCGACCCCCCCCCCCCCGGGCCCGTTTGCGCTGAAACGTATGGTTGTACCTCTCGTGCAAAGACCCCATCAGAACTCCCGGGGAACCGCTTCTCTCTCCCTCTAGCCCAGCCTCCTCTTCATCCATCCAGCATCGCAAGAGAGAGGCCATGTCATTGCAGGTGGTTGAGCGCCAACTGATAGCCGTGGGTATGGCCGACAGAGACAGGCGCCAAATATTGCGCCAGATGGCGGAGTCGTCGACAAGAAGACTGTCGCTTTGAATTCGATGCTGGACCTCTTAATACGGTTTCTAAGTGTTGGATGTATTCTTAGCTTCTAAAAAGTGAATTCATTTCAGAAAGAATTATCAAACTGTAGGAGATGGTAGGTAGTGGCGGCAATCGCAAAATTTGACGGACATGCATCCGCCCAGTTTCCGACGTTTGTCGCCCCACCTCACCTCAGCCATACGAAAACGACAGCGAGTTCGGCGTACGTGCGTCCGTCAGTGTACACTACAGGCTTGCGTCAACTGCCACCTACCTATATCCAAGGTCCACTTCTGTTCCACCTCTATAGCACTGCAATGAAAGTGACACATCACCAGCAGCAGCAGCAGCAGCAGGAGCACTAAACCCAATCACAAGGCGTATATCGCACTGTAAGGCGCATAAGCCCTTCACACGTCGTCTGTGAAGACGAAGGAGAGCTGCAAATTGGCCTGTCCATAGGTGAGCGTCAGCCGACTGGACACCATGGTTCCATCCACTGCAATGGGCTGCCGCTGCACGATGAGCGACGCCCTGTCGCCGCCAAGCTTCTGTACATCCTCGTGCAAATATTCGACCCATCCGTCGGTCTGTGCCTGCAGATACTGGACACCTACTCTGGACGAAAAGAAGAGCTTGTCTCGCCACTCGACGGCCAAGGCGCCGCGAGTGGCGTCGTCTTTGAACCGGATTATATAGCCTTCTTTGAGCCGTCGCTAAGTGACAACGTGACTTTTTGAAGCCCGAGAGGTGAAGGCTTGTCGAATCCACCCAACAGTCCCGGGTGGCCCATAGGCATCCCAGAGGAGCTTCTGGCACCCCCCAGCCTAAAAATCGCGGGTGGGACTCTAGGGCGGAAAAATGTGGGGTGGAACCGTTGGGTCAGCGGTGACAAATTGCTGTGTCACGGTGAAACGCGTTAACGTTGTAACGCGTTTAAAATGCCGTTCGTCGTAGGGTAGCCCTGGGTGGAAAGACGGAACGGAGGACGCGGCTGGGGTGCCACACGGGAGGCGCCGACCAGTCTACAAGGCCCGCGCAGACCACGCCGCGATGAATTACCGTTACCGTAATCTTTGCAGAGAAAGTGGCCTGTGGGGGACAAATTTCAAGACGGCGACGCCGACCAGGTGCTACCCCAAAACGTGCCCAACTGGGTCCGGTTCCCCAAACGCGCCAGGCGCGACGGCCCCGTCTTTTCCCCGCCAGCGGAACAGCTGCCCATAGGGAACGCCCGCCCTCACGAAACGGAAAACCTGTCCCTGTTGGAAATATTCCTTCTCTTATTCTGGGACGCCCTAGAAATGGTTCTGGCCAACACCGACCGAAACGGGGAGTCCACCCACGGAATGCACTGGCAACCCATGGACTGGGTGACAATGCTACGCTGGGTGGCTGTGCTGCTGCGCATGTCGACCCTGCAAGGAAAGGACCAGGAGTACTTCGCCAGAGTACAGGCGGACACAGTAGTGCGATCCATCGGAATGAGCGGCAACCAGTTCTTCAAAATCTACACCCACTTCAGGTGCAGACCGCAATACAACTGTTCACTACACTGTTCCGAGCCCACAATAATGCGCGTCTCCCAGGTGCCATGACCCCGCCGAGGTGGCGGCTCTGGGATGGTCGAACACAGCCGATCGCAAACGCTACGACAGTCAGTTTAAAGTCAGGCACTTGTGGAACGCCACAATGCTCAATTATCACCTCCTCAGAAACGGAGGTCCATTTCTCACAGCCGACGAAAGTATGAAGAGTTACTCGGCGAGTTAAATCCTCCCCATTTGTCTTGGGTGCCAGGTTAAAGCATGGTGAAAGCATTCCCCCCACCGCTCAGGGCAGATGCAACTTCCTGGTGCTGATATCCCGGAAGCCCGATCCGCTAGTGGGCGTTTAATAAAGTTATAGTACTTTGTCAGCGTGAAGTGACAGTTATTTGCCATCAGGGCCTCAAAGTCGACGCCATCTGCGATCCCTCAACCAGCTACATGTTCAACGGCATCATTTCAACATCTGACCCCCTGCTATACGACGAAGCCTGTGGGAGGACAGCCGCCGTCCTCTACAGCCTGCTGATGGGCAGCAATCTCGGGCCAAAGGGTTGCAACTATCTGGGAGTCGGGCGCACAATAGTCACTGACAGGGCCTACACGATGCCAAACATCGCGTGGCCATTCGCAAAGGTGCACAACACTGGCTGGATCGGAACGATGATGCCGTCGCGCAGCCTCACTCCGAAGGAGATCATGAAAGGAAGCCCGGAGGCCGACGAGCTCAACCGCGATGAGTCGCTCATGGCATCAACCGAGGACGGTAATGCGCGACTTACAGGGCGACGACACAGTCACGCGCGACACTGCGACTCCCGTGACCAGGGCTCGTGACAGGTCGCCACCCCACATCCGTTTGCTGTCGGGCATCAAATTATCCGATTCTGGTAGCGTTACACTACTCTCGGGCAAATTTCTAATTTCCGGGAAACCCGAGAGCTCGGACGCACCCTAGACTGTCGGGCCGCCATTTTGACACCCCAGCTCTCGGGTTCTGTCACGCCACAAATTGTGGTGTAACGGCACTTAGTAGGATAGTGGGCCGCCCCGGCAGCCAGATTGCATGGCAGACATCGAGTATCGCCCCCACAAGTTGTGTCTTCGATGGTCACAGACGACAAATTGGGAAAGATCGCCGCAAGACGGCAGAGGACGAAGACGGCTGAGTTTCCCTTGAAGTAGCCGCAATAGCGCAGCGACCTCAGAGCAGGACAGACGACGTCGTTGAATCTGGGGTCGCCGAAATCGAGAATGTATGGGGCCAGGTTGAGCGATGTCAACCGTGCGCCACAGTCGGCGATCAGCTGCGAGACTTCCTCTGGTTTGGGAACGGCGTCTGAGCTTCCAAGCGCCGAAGATGTGTCAAAGCAGAACACCTCGAGGCTCCCCCAACTGGGCACACTGGAGACGAGGCTGGCGAACACGCCTGACTTCACCGCGGTCGAGAACTCGGCACGGACGCTCGAAGGGCGGCAGCACAGACTGGCCATGGCGCACCAAGCTTCCAGGAGCTCTGGAGAGCGCTTTCTGTACTCCAGCCGGCTGCTGAGAGTGGCCGTCTTCAAGCGTGACTTCAGCTGCAGCAGGCCCTTCGCCGCTCGCAATGGCTGCAGCTCCAGCGTCTCCACAATCCTCCCGTCTGCGTCTGAGAACTGGAGCTTGACCTCACCCGCTCTACTGCAGGGGAAGCGCTTTCGCACGAAGACGTCCAGTTGGCCGGAGTGACGTTTCCAGGAGCTGCAACGGAGGAAGTTGTAGTTAATGGGCATTACGTTGCTCGTTGATCGCGGCTTCAGGAATCCCACACCACGACCACACGCCATCTATAGACTTCCACAAGTACGCCTCAGCTCCGCGTTATGCTTCTTGCCCCTCCCCAGACTTGTATCCAAAAGACACACCCTGCCGCAACTACCGACCTACTTTACCTACGTAGTAACTGTTGCAGAGTGAACAGAACAGAGGGTTCTCCTTACTCAGTGTTGTTGACGGCGTCAGAGAAGTGGCGGCAGACCCGCTGGGCGGCCAACTTTCCCTCGATTGGCAGCAGGTCAAAGATGGTCGCCAGTATCTCATGAGGCAGAGTAGTAGCAATGGCGCTGTTGCTCCCCCGAGAGTCCATAACGATGCTAGTAGGGTGCTAAAAGGAGAATACTGGTAAGCAGAACCCGTCATCGACATGGCATTGCATTTCATTAATGTGTATCAAATTTTGTCGGCCATTCAAATGTCCTACAATCGTCGTAAGTCGCCCTAGAACCATCTATGCCTAGCCCAACTGGGAACGCTCAGTCGCATGTACACAGTATGTAGTAGCTAGCGCACAGTACAGTAGTTAACGGTAGTACACGGAGAGCAACTGACTGGGCACGGGCGCTTGGAAGGCCGCTTGGAGTGGGTGTCGTCGCCATCGTCGACCGAAGCGTTCGGCCGTTTGGACATGGTGACGACTGGAGTCGGTTACAGATCGGCTGAAGACTGTTGGGTTTGCCCTCTCCACTGGAAAGAGAGGTCGTCGGAAGACTCCAACTCTTGGGCAGGAGGGAGAGATGATAACGACAGGAATCGCTTCAAAAGAATGCACCGTGACATATATCGTTCTTTCACATTGACAAGGAACGAGGCGTGTTACGCGCAACAGTGCGCCTTGTGGTTTACGAAAAGTTTTCCTTCTGAAAAACATCGCTATAGAAGTTGCACATCATCAGCAGGAACATAGCGCTAGACCCAATCATAAGGCGAACACCCTACTGCATCACTTCATGTGTAGTGCAACTCCAAAACTCGTCTGTTGGGAAGACGAAGGAGAGCTGCAAACTGGCCAGCTCACAAGTCAACATCAGTCGACTGCGCAGCGTGTTTTCATCCACTTCCAATGGTTGCCGTCTCGAGTACAGGGAGTAGGTACTCTCCGACTCTCCTGGAGGCTTGGTGCAGCCTGTCCAGCCAGTGCGGCCGCCCTTCCAGTGCCCAGATTGTGTTCTCAATCGAGAAGTGTTCTGTGGCGGACCTGGCGAGCCTCCTCTTCAGTGTGCCGCTGTTGGACAGCCTGGAGCTTCACATACAGAGGCCCTTTGGAAGTCTCGCAGCAGGAGCTGGAGGGCGCCGTCGGCGGCGACCTGTTAATGGAGTTTTTCGTGGGCGAAAGCACTCTCGATTTCAATGACCCCAGCCTCGACAACGTCATCTTCACTTCTCCGAGATCGCCACGCTTCCGCGGCACCTTCGAGGAAGACGGCGCCGTCTTGCTCTTCAGCCGACTGCGCAAATTTTCCCAACGCATCAGACGTCGCAATCGAAGACAGGACAGAGCGCGAGTTGACGGAATTGCTTGCTACCTTTCAACCTTGTTGTGGCGACGGCAGCGTATCTGGACCTTTTCAAAGAGGACCCTGCTCCTAGTGGCGAGACGACGTCTTCTACGCGCCCATATAGAACGAGGAGAATGCGCAGATGGAGACCGACGGCTTTGTCAAACTTCTGCACGAGGTGATCCAGAATCTTGGGGGCGACAGGGCGTCAGTCGTCGTGGAGCGGCAACCATTGGAAGTGGATGAAAACACGCTGCGCAGTCGACTGATGTTGACTTGTGAGCTGGCCAGTTTGCAGCTCTCCTTCGTCTTCCCAACAGACGAGTTTTGGAGTTGCACTACACATGAAGTGATGCAGTAGGGTGTTCGCCTTATGATTGGGTCTAGCGCTATGTTCCTGCTGATGATGTGCCACTTCTATAGCGATGTTTTTCAGAAGGAAAACTTTTCGTAAACCACAAGGCGCACTGTTGCGCGTAACACGCCTCGTTCCTTGTCAATGTGAAAGAACGATATATGTCACGGTGCATTCTTTTGGGAACGTTTGTCGTTATTACTCTCCTCCTGCCCAAGAGTTGAGCAATACGTAACTGAACGAGGA
>JASAMZ010011695.1:0-85005 GCA_030248115.1 Linhomoeus sp. GSCO2_2
ACTCGTCGATGTCTCAAACTCCTTCCTACGACATCAGACGAGCGAGTTATTAAGCCCGAAGCAAGCGTGACGTACGTACGCACGTACGTACGTACGCACGCACGCACGCACGCCGAGCTCTTGATATGGTTCGCTCGGCTGAGGCCGAGCGAAAAAAGTACGGCCATTTTAGGTGCCAAGACGAGAAATATTACACTGATAAATGCACAGGCTAATTTGTTACACTCTTTTGCGTCACAGACTGATTATTTGGATCTCCAGGTTGTCAGGGGGTATCGGAGTACATCTGCGCGGTGGGAAGGGGTGGGGGCGGGTCTCGATTCGATACGAGGCAGCAAATTCATCCCATTCCAATCAACTTTCCACACACCCACCCCCACGTCCTTTCTCCTGAAGAGGAACTGTCTGTTCAGGTTGCTGATCTCGATCTGGTCCAAGTCCGTCAGCAGAATGCCCGCCCTGCCATCGCAGGATCTGCCCAGCCCAAGCAAAGCCATGTTTTTCAAAAGTTCGCAGCCTATGGCCCCGGCGCCCACGAGGAACCAGCGCTGATTGGCCAGAGCTTCCACGAATGGCCAACCGAAGATCACGGCCAGGGAGTCGTAGCGAGAGGACTTCTGGAAGGGTGGCAAGGAGGGAGTTAGCCATAGACGTCAGGGTTTCCGTTTCGATGCGCATTGGTCCAAATACACAGAAGCAGAAAGGAATGTTGGATACCTTCCAATGGATAAACAGCGCGCGCTAACTTTCTACCCCAAATTGCTTGACCAGATTTCTCAAATTCACTATGCTGTTCGAATCGAACATGCAATGATGAAAATGGGGCTCTCTGCATACTAATGCGTGCGGTCGCCAAACTCAACCGAAGCGAAAAGTCACACATCCCACCGGAGTGCAATCCCCTATGTCATCGCCTTCCTCCAAGCATTCCAGGGCGTCGAAAAAGAACCTGAAAACAACCCCAGTTCTTGTGCAGACTGCACCTCTAAGCGTTTCATTCTCTCCAAAGACAACGCACCATTGTCTAATGGGCGTCATGTGGTGAGTTAGGGCCTTCATAACTTCCTGTGCCGCAATGCCACCCAGCCAGGAGGTCACTGGACACAGCTGAGCCCTGGCCTGACTGGAGAACTGGTAGACTAACTCTTTATCCAGTTGCACTTCTTCACTCTCGCCGCTTTCTTTCAAGAGTTCTTGGCACAAGGAGTGCAACTCTTCGGCGTCCGTCTGAAATAAAGAGGAGTGGGGAGTGGAGGGGGGGGAGGGAGGGAGGGAGGGGGAGAGAGGGTGGGGTGGCGGGAGGGAGGGAGGGTGGTGGGGAGGGGAGGGAGGGAGGGTGGTGGGGAGGGGGGAGGGAGGGGAGGGAAGGAGGGAGGGAGGGACTTCAGGCACGAAATATGCAGCAGCCAGCATCCACCTTGCTTCGACACTTCGGCTCTCGCATATGCTTCTCGCAAAACTGGTCCAAGGCCCTCCAAAGAGTCAGTAACTGCTTGGGACGATCGAATTTGGCAAAGTCCGAGAGCACCACTTCGAAGTTGGCCCCAGTTGTGGCCTCTTTGAGGGGGAAGAACTTCAGGTGTTTTGGCACTTTGACCTGCTTGGCTCTGCAAGTGCTGCCCTCCTCGTAGGGCGAGAATCGCTTGGCGATTTCTCCAATGCTGAACTTGTGGGCGCCTGAAAAGCTTTCGTGTAACAAATTGTGACGATTTTGCACAAATTCGAGTCGCGCTCACTGTTGATAGTGATGGGAATGGGCTCGTGCCCATTCAACTCGGTCATTCCCTCCACTTCGGAGAAGGTGACGTGGTCGCCGTCGTCGAAATCGTGACGCGCTTCTTCCAGAGTTGACACTTCTCCGGTGACGTTGCAGATGTGCTCCACGAACACCTGAGAATGAGAGAGTGACAGAAGTACTTTGACGCATTCAGATACATCCACGGAAACACCAATGCGGAATGGATACTGGTAGAGTTCACACGCGTTCAGCAAGAATTCACGGGAATTCGTGAAGAGTTCGCAAGGATTCTGACAAAACTCAACTGGATTCAGGGACAATACACAATGGATCCATGCAGAATTCGGAATTCACATGGATTCATGCAGATTCAGAGAGACTCCACATGGGTACAAGGAGAATTCACATCGGACTTACAACTCCGCAGGGCTTCAAAATGATCGTCTCCACCTCTTTGACGCTCTCTCCATTGGCGTCGTCCACCCTGAACTTGGAGCCGAAGTCGTTGAAGAGCATAGCGAATAGGCCTCTTGTGTTGGCGATGATCAGACGTCTGCCGGCCGCTCGCGTCCACTCATTCACTTGCAGCTGCTCCGCAATGCGCGAGTCGGTCAGCACCACGCACTGAAATGCAGTGGCGACTCCATGGAAAAGCTCTGAAGTCCCTGAAACGCCACTGAAGCCACCTGGTGGTCCTTCACGAGCTTCTCGTCAATGGGCCCGTCCACCAGTTTCACAGTGACAGTGTCATTGAGCTCTGCCAACTTGTGCAGGGAGGCTTTGGCCCGATTTCTTCCCTTCTCCACATCTTCTTCTGTTAGAAAGTACTGGGACGCCAAGTCTAGAAAGTGCGCCTTCTTGGTGTCTTGAATGGTGACCCTCTTGACGCCGCCCAGCACGAGATTCTTGGCTATCTCCACGCCTGAAGTAGTGCATTGCTTGGTATGTTTTGATTCATGGATTTTGCACTTGCACCCACCTAATCCTCCCATTCCGCAGACCAGAACGGTCCCTGTTCTCAGACGTCGCATGGCCGACTCGCCAAGTGTGTACCTGCAGTGGTTGTATCAATGCCAATGTGCAACTTGTCAGACAAGAAATTCCACCAAACTGACAGCTGTCTGGAGTACTGGTTCTCGTCGAAGTCTGCCCCGCCCACATTGCTGCTGGTCGACGTGATGCTCTTGGCACTCTCTGACGCCTTGATCTGATCCAGCTTCTTGTGGTTGACCGCGGACAAAGTCTGAGTGCCAGAGGTCCCTCCAGCGTCGCCTTCCGCCATGCTCTCGTCCTTGGCGTCGGTCTTGGCGTTCTTCTGACTTATCTTGCGACTTCTATTACCGCCGCTGGTTCGATCGGAGGACGCGGCGCGCTTCGTCTTCGCTTGGGACGATTTACTCTTTGGATTGGCAACTGCGCTATTGGAGGAAGATTGGTGATTGTGATGGCTCTTCTTCGGCTGACTGGAGGACTTCTAAAATACACACAAGCGCACTGGCGCAACGCCAACAGAGTCACATTTCGGCTATGTCAACACGGCAAGGCAGAGTGACAATGGGCCAACACATCTGCAGTTACGTTCGTTTCGCCGTTTGCCTTAGTCCGCCCTCTGGCGGAGGCCGAGCGCCGTTTCTCGCGATTGCTGCTACCGCCGGAAGAGGAAGTCGCTTTCGATTTCGAAGCGCTCGCGCTAGACGCTGCTGTCTTCTTCATGACGCTCGCGATAAACACTCGATACATACGGTTGCCAAGAAGAGAACAGAAGAGCAGTCACTACTGGTTCGGATGGAGGGTTTGAATGGTTTGTTGTAGGGAGGTTGGGCAAAGAAACGGGCCACGCTCTCGCTAAGAGGGAAGGCGCTAGCGGACGCGCGCTGCCCGTGGCAACGTGAGCACGCTTCCTTCCTTTCACTGCGCACCTTCGCACTAGAAGCCAGCTAGAGCTTGCCAGTTACAAATTGGCTGGCTCGTTGGCTAGCTAACGCCTTTGGGGAGGAAATCGTCGCGCGCCACGATCGCAAATCAGTTCAAAGAGGATGATCGATGAGGATGGAGAAATCATACCTCTCAAATGGGCGTCTACCATAATTCTAGAATCTAGACCCACTCCCTCCCCTCAGTTAGCTTGAACGAACGGAATTGGGTTAGAAGGAATCGATTCCGATTTCGGCTCCACGCAAGCTCATAGGTGCGATCCAGAATGGGGCCAGGGGGGGGGGGGGGGTCTTTGGGGTTTGGGGGGAGGGGGGTCTCCGGATCAGGAATCCGTTTCCTGATCGGCTCAAAACGGGGGGGGGGGGGGGGGGGGGGGTAGACAAACAAAAGTAATAAAAAAGGGCCAAAAATTAGCTCTTTTTGGGGGGTAGATAAACGCTGGCACTGGCACTGGCACTGGCACTGGCATTAGGGCGATAAACGCTGGCACTGGCACTGGCAAACATCTTATTTCAAGGTTTATAACTTCGCCCATAGATGTCACCCATAACATTATCACCGATTTTGCCGTTCCACCCTACTGCCAGTGTGGCTGCCAGTGCTAATTCCTTACTCTGCGTGTGTTGCAGTGCGTCGTAATCCGAGCATTATTCCTTGCATCCACCGTGTACAGTGCTTGGGAGTCGTAAAGTGGGATCAAATAAATACACCAAGGAGGCACGGATCACTGTACCGCGTCTTTTCGCCCGCCCTCAGGCGGGCGACAGTTCTCCCGACGAGAGCTCGGCGTGCATACCTACGTACGTACGTTACGTGCGTAACCCTCTCGGATCTCGGCGTTGGAAAGTCGTGGAGAGACGATCTTGGGCTCTGCGGATAGGTCTCGACTCACTGATCATTCCGCTAAGAGAAGTCGAGATTCAACAGTCTGAATTGTGCGCGCTACAGTAACCCGAAGGTCAAAACGCAAAACGGCTCTAGCTCTCTCGTCTTGCGTCGTAGAGCGGCAATCGACACGCCAGGTGAAAGCTGTCGACGCGCTCTTTCATGCGGCTGCGTATATTTTCAGTTAGACGATGCAATATACATACAATGACCTCTTTGAGGACTGAAAGCTTGGCCGCTAGACGCAGCTGAATGACGCACAATGAATGAATGGCGTTTGAATCTTAGACTGGGTAGACATGGCAATGTAGCTCAATTCATTGTGCGTCATTCAGCTGCGTCTAGCGGCCAAGCTTTCAGTCCTATCCGATACGGCAAAGTGGCCGAGTCGGTTAGCGCGTCGGGCCAAACGACCAATCGCGTCCTTGCGGCGCGTGCGGAGGGCGGTTCGATTCCCGCTGACTGACCCAATGGGATTTGCTGCGGCGAAAGTCGCTTTGATAGCACTTCCCACAGCCACTATGCCTGAGAGCGTACGTGTACTACACGCTAAGGCGGGTCAGCGCTTATCGCTAAGGCGTCTTCGTTCAGAATCTGGCAGAGGAAGCCCCTGGGGGCCCCTTGAGCAATCGAGGGGGACTGCTGCCTGCATACTGACCGATCACGCTGACAAGCATCTCTGACCGCGCCGCGTCTGGCTTGGTCGAAGTTCTTTACAGATGCAGCGCCCTCATCCCTGCTTAGCGGGGATGGATTACGCCATATCCTAGGGTGTGCGGTGCGGCTCCATCTATAAAAACTTAGACAGACAGACAGACAGACAGTCCTCAAAGACGTCATTGTATGTATATTGCATCGTCTAATTGAAAACATACGCAGCCGCATGAAAGAACGCGTCGACAGTGTAAGCATGGCACCATTAGGATGCCATGCGTAGGTGCATACTTCACATTCCATAGGCTCAGTATAAGTAGTCTGCCGTTTGTTAGCCTGGTAGCTTATTCTTAGCTGTGGTTAGAATAAACACCCATTCGGACCATTGCTTGGAGCAGCGCCTATCCGTGAGTCTCTAAGTGTGTCTTGACCACGCACGGGTTGAGCAACCTTACACTTGATAGAGCTTACTGGGGTACGATACGTGCGAGGGGTTAGTGCATGGCACATTAGTCTATGGCCTGAGCCCGTGCTAATCCTGGTGGTGCTAGTTGTAGAGTCTATCGCGTACCAGACGCGTCCCGGGCTTGGCCGTCAACGGGCCTGACTACAACAGCTTTCACCTGGCGTGTCGATTGCCGCTCTACGACGCAAGACGAGAGAGCTAGAGCCGTTTTGAGTTTTGACCTTCGGGTTACTGTAGCGCGCGCAATTCAGACTTTTGAATCTCGACTTCTCTTAGTGGAATGATCAGTGAGTCGAGACCTATCCGTAGAGCCCAAGACCGTCTCTCTACGACTTTCCAACGCCGAGATCCGAGAGCGTTACGCACGTACGTACATGTAGGTACGCACGCCGGGCGGGCGAAAAAGACGCGGTACAGTGATCCGTACCTCCTTGGTGTATTTATTTAATCCGACTTTACAACTCACAAATACTGTTCGCGGTCGATGGAAGGAGTACTGCTCGGATTACGACGCACTGCAACACACGCAGAGTAAGGAATCAGCACTGGCAGCCACACTGGCAGTAGGGTCGAATGGCAAAATCGGTGATAATGTCATGGGTGACATCTATGTGGGAGTTACGAACCTTGAAATAAGATGTTTGCCAGTGCCAGTGCCAGCGTTTATCGCCCTAATGCCAGTGCCAGTGCCAGTGCCAGTGCCAGCGTTTATCTACCCCCCTATTGTTGCTCTATTTTGATGCGAAATTCATAGAAAATGGCCAAAACTACGCAAAAATAGCGCCGCAGGCGAAAATTTTGACCAATTTTGGATTTGGGAAAATTTCCTTAATTTTTCCGGCTTCCTCCGGGTAGGGGGGGGGGGGGGGTCCGGCGAAAATTTCTAGGGGTTATCCGGAATTCCCGTCCGGATGGCCAAGGCTAGGGGGGGGGGTGGGGGGTAACCCCCCCCCCCCAATCGCACCAATGCGCAAGCTAGAGCAGGAACCACCAAACCAACTACCTAACAAATACGCCGAGCTTTGATTCTTGACACCTCGCACGAATGAGACTTGATAGGCGCCCACTTTCGCAATTCTAACTCATCGATTCGATTCACTCCGCCCATTCGGGCCAAAATCACGTCATCGTAGTTCAGCACGCGCGATATAAACGGCGGAAACAACTAAGCACGCTGAAACGCACTGCGCACCAAACTTCGGACTTCATTCCAGAGTAAGCGGCGTCTACCAGCTATGGGGTTGCTTTCTTTCATTGGTATCGTCGTCTTGAGGAGTTGGGCGACTGAATGCTTCTTGGCAGACTGCAGCAAATTATTGTGCCTGCCATGTAGACATTGCTATGAGGATCGGCTATGGGCATCGCATGAGCTATGTTGGGATGCGTTGGTGGCCTCGCTGGGGTTTTCAATTGTCCGATTGGCCTCCTTCTAAATTGGACTTGTTTTGGTTAGTACGTTATGACTGCGCCTTGAGTAGTTCGCTGAAGTTCGCTGCACCAATGCGTTCCTCATTCAAAACTGGACACATTCATCAATTCAGGTGCACGATCCATGCGTCATCTTCATCTGGCAGTCCGATGAGGGCCAATCAGTGCTGCTGACTGTTCAGTGGCAGCGCAGCCTATTGTAGTATCTCTCCCATTTGTCCTAATTACCGCAATCTTTACCAAGCGACTGTCATGCGAACAGAGACCGATCAGTTGTCGGTGTAAGTAGAGAGGATAACACAAAGATGTCGCCGAGTTGCGACTTCGCCTGCCGCTTTCAGTGGGGAGTGGACGTCGTTCTGTATGTGACTGCGCCAGTGTATCTACTGACTATGGTGCTGATGCTGAAGGAGAAGCACTTCGGCGCTTCTTTCAAGATGGTGTCTCTGTGCAGCTTCCTATGGGATATGACCACTTCGTTCGGTTTTAGATTTCAAGTGGTCTACCCGAGGAGAAACTGGTTCAGGTGAATAACATTGGGATTAGAGTATGAGTAATTGGCGCGAAACTGATACTCGAGGTTTCCTTTAGGCCTCTGTTCTTGACCTACCCCGTGCTGGCGTTGAAGATCGCCTGCTATGCAAGCTTTTGACAGCAACACACTACGGAAACACAAGGCACTGCCGCAAAAGAGCACCACAATCATCTAACGCAGTAACACACGTGCTCCGAGCACTCACGATTGAGGCAGCTGCTTGCCCTGCTTGTATCGAACTTGTGAATTGTTGCTGCCAAAAGCTTGTTCCAGTTCAGTTGGGGCACAGGATATGCCCAAACAGTGTCCACCGTTGTCTTGGGCCTCAACCGCCTCTGGTCGGTGCTCTCCCCTCTGACATATGACTCGGTAAGTGGCTTCCAGTCGCGGACCATTTGAAAAGTCCTGGGCCCTTTTAGGCCGGCCCCCCTTCCAATTCAGCGCCTCGAAAAGACCGTTACGTCCATTTTGGTCGCTGTCGTCTTCGCGACGTCGTTTCTTTTCACGCTACCCATATTTCTTGCGGATGCTGTCAGCTACAGATCGGTCGCTAATGGAACCAGCGTTTCGGGATTTCCGGGGTCCGTTGTTCCCGCTATCATGATTCCCCTGGCGCTGTCCGATATCGTATTCGCGACTCTCGCTATGACGATCATTTACGTGCCAATACTGGCCAAGCTGGGAGGAGGGAAGGTCGTTTTATTTTGCAGTAATCAAACTTGTTCAGCGAGCTTCTCTTCGTCTCTTGGTAATCTTCCAGCCAACAAACGGCGGCTCGAGCGGCCCAAACTTCAAGGCCAGACTGCAGAAGAAGTTGACCATTTATGGTGCATGTCAGGGCGGCATCCTTGTTTGCCGCGTTTCCTTATACGCCATTGCGATCGCGTCTGAAGAATTGTACGGAACTTCTCATTTCCTATTCTTCAATTCTCCGGCGTTGTACCTCGCGGCGTTCGCTATTTCTGGCGACGTGAGTTTGTCAAACAACCAGAGCAGTTGCTAGCTGGACGACGACGACGACGACGACGACGACGACGACGACGACGACGACGGCGGCGGCGGCGGCGGCGGCGGCGGCGGCGACGACGACGACGACGACGACGACGACGACGACGACGACGACGACGACGACGACGACGACGACGACGACGACGACGACGACGACGACGACGACGACGACGACGACGACGACGACGACGACGACGACGACGACGACGACGACGACGACGACGACGACGCTCTTTTCAGGCGTTTACCATTCTGACGCCCTACTTCCTTTTGTATTTCTCGAAGAATATTCGTGACAAGCTTCGTGGATGGCTTAGTTGCAAGTCACCGACCGCTGTCGGTGTACCGCCGCAAGGCAATGTTAGGAAAGCTTGGAAATGAGACTTAACGGTATCTAGCTGTCTGAGTGTCCAGCAAAACATGTAGCATCACTGTTGCTCATTAGGCTACATTGTATATAGATTCGTTTTGTTTATTTTGCGATTCTTTCCAGTTTTAAGCGTATCCGTTCGGTGGTTTGACTATTGTCACAACTAATACCAACCTGTCCCTGTTGCATTGACATTTCATATCCTATTGTCAGCGACTGTTATATACCGTAAATCCTCCAATAAGCGCCCTGGGCGCTTATTTTTTCAACCTACCTCTAGGGGGGGCGCTTATTGGAGGGGGGGCGCTTATTAACTCGACCCCTCCAGAGTGCCAAAATTTCACCAAAATTCCGTGCTGTTGTTACATTGTTGCGCACATCTGCATAGATTTGAGGCTAAAACTGTACAGCTTTTGATCAGAATACCTGAATTTAGTAGTAGTGCTGTCATATGTAGCCCAATCTTGTGTTAGGAATGGTGACAGAGCACATATGGTAGTGCTAGTACTGCTGGTACTAACAAAAGGGTGGGGGGCGCTTATTGGAGGGGGGGCGCTTATTTTTTCAACCTTCCTCTAGGGGGGGGGGCGCTTATTGGAGGGGGGCGCTTATTCGAGGGGGGGGCGCTTATTGGAGGATTTACGGTATGTGTGTATTTTCACTGGGATTCATATTCATGTACCTTGGTAGGTAGTTGCGGAAAGTAGGACACGCGCCAGCCCCTACAGGTGATCGGGTTCGACAGGGAAGTCACTTGTGGTTTGTCAATCGCCTACAAAAACACCTGCGCATCTTTTTCGAGTCTGTCAATCATAGTTCCGAAATGCCGCTTTATTCGGCGGTCCTGGCGTCGCCATAGAGAGGCGACATTTGTGCCCCGATTTTGGCCCACCGACACGGGATTCGGCTGTCTCGTCTTGACCTGTGAAGACAAGTGGCGGCGATTTGGCGGGCACGACAGCTCTCCTCTGAGAAAAATGAGCTGGAAACAGGCTTTCCTACTACTTCCGCTGAAGCTCGCTTCGGTGAAAGTTGAAGGTGCGCGTAGTAGTGTCACAAGGAATAAGGATCCCCTCAAGTCGATCCGTATCAATCCCTGCTCGTGTACAGTATTCCCTGTGTTGTGTAGACATGTACATACTGTACACGTGTAGTGTAGTGTCACCACATGTTGTCAGTGTAGGCACTCCACTCGTGTGCGACACTCTGGCGGGCGTGAGGCTGCGCGACCCGAACCGGGAATCGGTAGCCTTCGACGCAGCCGACTTCGAGACGTGTAGAGACGCCTGCTTGCCGGAATCGGCCGCCTGGAACTTCGACAGCGTCGGCCGATGGTGTTCCTGCGTTCAGACGCCACCGATGGAGGCCTACTTCGTGTTTGGAGAGGACAGCTACACCACTGGACTATGCTGTGAGTGTTACCTTTCTGACTTTAATTGAATGACTCTCGCTGTTGTCTGGCGCACAATCGGAACGCGTGCCTATTGATTATAACGCTGCAGACCCGTCGCTCCAATGCCTGCCCCACGGGCACTTCAACGTTGACGAGAACAGCACCACTCTCTACGCCGGGCTGGGCAGGGCGGCGGACTTCGCCACCCACTTGGCAGACTGCCAACAACTGGCGAACATAAGATCGGCCAGTTGGGCCAGGCTGGGATGGCCCGTCGACTGGCCGACTTGGAGCCTGATTTACGGACTTTCGGTGCTCCCTTGCGTAATATTGTACGTAAACCGCTGTGACAAGGACAACATAGTGTCGCCGAGCCACATACCCGAATACGCTGTTCTATAAGGTACATGACCATTGCAGGCCCGAAGCCCTTCGCAGCACGCCTTCATCGGGGTCGGCAAGCGCAGCAACTTCTCGGGAGCTTCGTTCGACGACACAGACTTCGCCTGGCTGTGGAACGAGACCCGAAGCGAGCCAATGGTCACCCTGCCGCTGTCAAAGGACGACGTCAGCCTGGCGGAGCCCAACCACCGATGTATCGTGCAGAGCTTCGGCAAGTGGAAGGACGCCGCCTGCGACGACGACAGCACCTTCAACGCCGTCTGCGAGATGCAGTGGGATGGTCGGTACCGGTAGTAGCCAAGGTAAAGTACTGCACAAGCTAAAACCTCCACATTTTAGACTACCGCCCATTCGCAGAGGATTACTTTGTGGGATGGGAGCTGTACGGCCTCGAGTATCTCCAGCAAATCGGCATTGACATGCAGTGGCGGATCCAGGATTTTGGAATGGGGGGGGGGCGGAATTTTTGAGGCCACAGGGGGGACCAAGATGCTATTAAAGCACATAAAAAAATTTGCGCCGCAGGCAAAAATTTTTGCCGATTTTGGCCTATGTTGGTACAAAAATGCTTTAAAATAGCGCCGCAGGCAAAAATTTTGGCCGATTTTGACCTATTTTGGTACAAAAGTGCTGTAAAATAGCGCCGCAGGCGAAAATTTTGGCCGATTTTGGCCTATTTCGGTACAAAAGTGCTATAAAATAGCGCCGCAGGCGAAAATTTTTTGCTCTGGAGGTGCTGCCGCGCAATTTTTTTTTCTCGGGAGGGGGAATTGGGGGGGGCGGTTTGGCCGAATGGGGGGGGGGGGGGCGGCCCCACAACCCCCCCCCCCCTGGATCCGCTACTGTTGACATGGGAACGCCACCCACTTTTGTCGCCCGCTGCGTCAACTACTGCGCCTGCGATTTCCGCTGTTCCCACTTCAACTCTCAGCTGGGAGGCGTCCCGAGCGCCTACTGCTTCACGCTGAATGACGACGGCAGTCGCGTTCCCACGCTGATGCCCAACCAAGGCACAGCGATCGGCCACTCTGGTAATGAGGTGACGATTTGGCAGATTGCCAACTCGTTCTGTGTTGAAACCGGTAGCATCGTACCATATGCTAGCCGTGAGTAAAGCGACCGTGAAGTTCGAACTCGGCAAATTTGACGGAATTGATTCACTGGTGATAAGCGTCACTCTAACCTGCAACGCGTCTTATTCAGTCTTCGGCCTCCACAAGAGCTGGCCTCCGGGATTCGTGGAAGCGCCGGGCGATCCGTTTCGGGCGTTCGCCGTCGTGGGGGAGGCTGGCGACTTCGCCTCGCGGGTCGACCGCTGTCGCTCTCTGGAGTTCGGCCGTCCCAACTGGAAGGGCCGACTGGCCTGGCCTCTGACGACGGCTCTTCAGCAGTTTCTCTTCCAGCTCATGGTGAGTTCTTTGGCGAATGTTAGCAGCGAAAGTCGGTAATGGAAAGACGGCCTTCCCTTACTCCAGAAGAACGCCACGGCCGCCACTCCTCCTCCAGCAGGCAGCCATACGTGTAGAACTGCTAAATCCGCCTAACACCTCGGAAAGTGTGTAGAACAGTGTGTCACAATTGAGAACTTGCCATTTGTTCGCCCCGCCTCCGCTAACCCGACGGAAGGACACCTTGCTTGCCCCTTCAAACTACCGTACACCCTCTGCTGGATGTTCACATTTGCTGCTGATAATGTTTACACGTTGTGTTCCTCAGGCAGAATGTTTGTATTTATACGGGCCGCAGGCGAAGCTTTACACTTTTCCAACGCAAGGAACGTGTTCTGCGCTTCTTGGGTCGTGGGGACTTTTGGCGATGTGGGAAGCGGTGTAGGACCGCCCATCCCCCCACACCCTCGGTTACACGTATGTGTAGGCGGCGCCTTTTGGCTCGGCTTGGTGGTAAACCAGGGTGAAATCCAGCCTGCGTGGAATGAAAGTCACACCGAATCAGTGGTCTTCCCCAGCAATCCCTCCATGGAACTGAACGGGACCCTCTCGCACAGCTGCGTGAAGATGTATCTCGACGGTACTGATGGCCAATATCGGAAATTCCATTTGCGTATGCGTATGCGTATGCGTATACGCAAACAAACTCATTTGCGTATGCGTATTGCGTAGTACGCATAGCAAAAAGTTTGCGTATGCGTATGCGTATGCGTACGATTCTCAATGAAAGAATTCGACGAGGAATTCACTTTGGAACGACAGTGTTGCATTCGGAGGAGACGAAAAGTGCTTCGGCATCGGTTATCAATCAATTTTCGGCTAGAATCAACAGATTGAATGAGTTCCGAGACAAATTTGGTTTGCTATTAGCTCACTTGTATGTCAAATTGGCTGAAACTTGGAGTCATTTGTCGCATTTTGTGGGTTTCGTACGCATACGCAAATGGTTTGCGTACGGAGTTCTGTTTGCGTATGCGTATGCGTACGTTGAAATTTATGCGTATGCGTATGCGTATGCGTATACGCATCCAAAAACCTATGCGTATACGCAAAGTTAATATTGCGTATGCGTATACGCATCCATCAGTACTCGACGGTGTGTGGAGAAACGAGAACTGCGACGCCGCTCCCACTGCCATGGCCATCTGTGAACTGGTCGCTGAAGGTACGTGCAATAGCCACTGGCCAATGGATGACACTTGCCTTCTCAAAGTCGTGCTCACCATAAGTGTGTCAATAGGAGCGTCGGCAACCCCAGTTGAACCACAACCATTAGAGAGGCGCCGTTCGCTGAAGAGCGGCCTGTATCGACGCCAGCTGATCGGCAAGCGACTGAGTCCGGTCAAGACCACCCTGAAGCGGCAGCACGCGCGTCAGTGCGTTCTCGCGTAAGCACCCCGTCTCACAACTCTGACGAATGTCACTGAACATGCAGTTGATTGCTCATTCAGCTGCTTCGCCGACCACTACTGCTGGGGAGTCAATTGGAACGAAGCTGAGGACATCTGCGAACTGACCTCCAGTCTGAGCGGCGCCAACGTTGAGGAAAACGCCGCCTTTAACCACTACGCCACGCCACAGGATTTCCGGAACGAGTTGTGATCCCGAAAGCAGATAATTAGGAGGATTATTGTAAGCAACTGGAGGGTATTTCGTAGGCGCCCTCCGCTGCAGAGAATTATGACGATGCAGCGCTGGCTAGGTTAAATCTTCGACGTCGAACGTCGGAGTTACTGACGAAGAAAGTCGCTGCGTCAACTACTGGAAATAGGTAGACCGAGTGCATCTGGCTTCCAGCACTAAACACTCTTAAACTCACTAAACACTATGCAATAAGATAAACATTCCAGCTGTGTTTATTGCCGGAAGCCATCTGAATATGTCAAGGAACTCCCACTCGCTCAAAAGTAGATGAAAGTCTGCTGAAGCACAATGCACTAAGAAAGCCCACTCTAGCAACCAACGTCAACGTGTATGCTACGCGAAGAATTCCATAATCTGGATGATGCCCCCTCATTCTGGGGTACGTAGCTAAGAGAATAGTGAGCATTGAGCTGCTTACAGATGAATCATTTCCCGTCAACTAACCACCGCGAGGGCAGCGCAATGGCTCTGTCGCACCTACTTACTACCTGTCGTCCCTATCACCTGTCCCAAATACAGTTTGAAGCCCGTTGGCCTTCTATCCACCGGATGTGGCAGCGCCATCTGACGTACACCACAAATTGAGTCTCTGGAGAGAATCCGGGCGGCGGCCGCCCCTTCTCATACAGTAGCGCTGACTAGTTGGCGGATTGAATAGTAAAGCCTGGTTCACACCAAACGCGCAGTAAGCCCGCAGTAAGAAATAATATTACGAAATAAGAAGTAAGGCGACCTTAATTCTTATTTCGTAATATTATTTTTTACTGCGGGCTTACTGCGCGTTTGGTGTGAACCAGGCTTAACACACTAGCAGGAAGATGTCGCCGAGTTGCGACTAGTGCTGTCGTTGTGCACAAAAACTTTTGTGCACAAACCATTGTCTTTGTCTTTGTGCACAAAACAAGACAAAACAAAATGGATTTTGATGGCTCCGGACAAACACAAAACAAGACAAAATCAAAATGGTAATGTAAAAGGACCATTGTCCTTTTTGGCACTCCGCCCCGACGAAGTCGGCGGAGAGCAGTGGGCAACCGGAGGGAAGGTGCTTTCTACGTGCTCGCTTAACTTTCGCTAGGAGTAACCGATTTTGAAACGGTTTTTTGCGTTCGATAGCCCTGGTGGATGCGCAGGCCGCGTGCTATATGAGAAAATTCCGGTAATGGAAAAATTTTTTGAAAATTCAAAAAATCAAATTTTTACTAAGTAAAAATCCGTTATCCCACCGCCATTTTGGCTACACTTGATCAAAATTCACCGTTTTTGGATATGTTGTAGCCCTTGGTGAGGCGGACTTGGGAAATCAAAAATTGGAAAATTTGGACGCGGCACGGCCGGGTTACGGTAGATTCAAATTTTGAGAACCCGATTCCGGCCGTTCAAAAAATCATATCTCGCGATTTACTGGGCGGATCGGGCTGAGATAAAATTTCCGGCCGGCGTCTGGATGTGCTCTTTCATTTAAGACCGAAATCGCCGAAATCCATCAAGGGACTCGGGAGTTATCCGGTGACAAAGGGTTTCCGTCCGGGACCAAATTTGGGGATTTTGGGATTTGGCCGGTTTTTTCGCCGAAACGCGTGGTTCTACCGGGAAACGGACACCGCCAATCGATTCTACGCTAAAATCTGGTCCGGAAACATAATTTTTGATTTTTCGAGCTACCGTAACCCGGCCGCGTAGAATTTTTGAATCCCCGGGCCGAAATTTTCAAAATCGAGTTGACAGTTGGTTCGGGGGTTTTCGGGGTCGGGGAGTTCGAATTTCGCGCCAGTTTTGCGATTACTGTTCACTTTCGACCCTTTTCGGATGGTTTAGGGTGGGTTTGTGGCAAAAATTTGAAATCCCGGGGTAGTATTGAGGTGTAGCGCGGTGTAGCGGGACCGTCGAAACAAGTTCGGACCAACAGGTTTAGGGCCTTTTGACACCGGTTGTGTGCTTGCGAGCGCTCTTGGAGATGGCGAGCGCCATAATTGTTGGTTTGAAATGCTGCGGTGGTGTCGCCCTTCTGTGCTTAGCGAAGTCGGCCTCCTTGCCTGTTTCAGAAGCGCCATCTATTAGCGCGCTTCTTCCCCGCTCGGTGCACAAATGCGTCCTTGTGCGCGCGGCTGACCATTTGCCAGTGCATGGCCGTCGTTGTCGCGATGAAGCCGCCGCGCGTGTGTGCCTCAAGCTGATACGCCACGTAGCACGCAATGAGCGAGCGTACGAGCGAGCGGACTGCCGGAACGATCGAAGTAGAGGTGTTTCAAGTATTTTCGGAGTCGGGAATGTCGAATGTCGCGCCACTTTTGCGATTCTTCGTCTGTTTCGGTCCTGTTCGGATGCGTTAGGCTGGTGTTGGAGGAAAGATCTGAAACCCCATCCAGAATTGTGGTACAGCGCTGTGTACTAGCCAGCCAGGACAAGTCTGGCCAGGACCAACAAGATGACTTTTCGACTGCGTTTGGGCACTGCTTCCAACACGGTGCTTACTTCCCTATCGTGTTGCACGTGTCTGTTCCAGCTCGGTGCAAAGAGGGGCCGTTGTACGTTCACGTTCCAGAGCATGTTGCCAGTAACGTTGGCGTTTTGCCGAGACGAAATCGCTCCGCGCTCCATCCAGCCGAGCCACCACATAGCCAGGCTTAGGTCTCCCGTGGTGTTGTGACGTCACCCGCGGCTCTTCTGGGAGGGAGGGAAGGAACGAGCGCGCGGTGCCCCGCAGCGCGCGGTGATAGCATCATTTACCTCACTAGGTACATATGCACAGTTGTATGTGTGTATAGGTGTGTAGGTGTACACCTCAGTACCTACCAAAAAGTTCAGCTTCAGTGGGTGGTTTAAGCCAATCGGCGGAGTGCCACGTTGACACTCGCGGAGTGTCACGTTTAACTAGTTTGTCCAATTTTGTCCGACAGTTTGTCAATTATTGTCCTTTTCCAGGCAAATATTCATTAAAAACACGCAATATTCGACAAAAATATTCTGAAAAAGTCTTGGCCAGCGAAGCTGTTGGCGTTTACACACGCACGTCATTGACCGCTGAGCAAATGCATGCCTTGGTGGACTTGTTATCTTCGTTTCAACACATCGAGAGGCAATAAATTTGTACGCCAAACATTTTCGTGGCAATCGTGACTCAAAAGGGGGTCATCGGTGGAAGAAACAGGGGTCGGACAAAACGATTTTTGTTGGACAAAATGCTATTTTGTTGGACAAAAGAGGACCAAAAAGGACAATTGTGCACAAAACAAACAAATTTGTCCTTTGAAGTTTTCCGGACAAAACAAAGACAAGACAATATTAACTTGCGTCAAAAGGACAAGACAAAGACAAGACAAAATGGAAACTGCCCGGACAACGACAGCACTAGTTGCGACTTCGCCTGCCGCTTCCAGTGGGGAGTGGACGTCGTTCTGTATGTGACTGCGCCAGTGTATCTGCTGACCATGGTGCTGATGCTGAAGGAGCAGCACTTCGGCGCTTCTTTCAAGATGGTGTCATTGCGCAGCTTCCTATGGGATATGACCACTTCGTTCGGCTTTAGATTCCAAGTGGTCTACCCGAGGAGAAACTGGTTCAGGTACACGCCATATGTAACTGTGAGATTAGTACTATCTGAGTGATATGCAGAACACCGAACGAACAACATACACACGAGACCTTCTTTAGGCCACTGTTCTTGACCTATCCCGAGGCTGCGTTGCAGATCGCCTGCTGGGCATGGTTTTGGCAGCAAACACAAACGAGGCCGAGTAATCTTGCATTTTGAAGTTCGAGTAATTTTGAACAGTTGCAAAGCAGCCCAGTCGCCTACCACGCACCTAGTCTCTGCAAATGGAACCAAGGGCATCCGAATACCAGCAGCCACACAAACTGCAGCAAACTGTTTGACCTCGCACGATTGACATGGTTGCTTGTACCGGACATGCGATGGTTGCTGCCAAAACCTTGTTCCAGTTCAGTTGGGGTACAGCATGCTCCCAGATAGTGGCCACCGTTGTCTTAGGAATTAACCGTCTATGGTCGGTGCTCTCCCCTCTGACAAACGACTCGGTAAGCTCCTTTCATTAACGACCATTTTCCGAACTCGAACCTTTTCGCGTCCGCAACGCTCGCACTTGTCGGCGTTGAAGAGCCGTGAAAAGAATCTCCAATTCGGCACGCCTCTATTAGAATGGAGGCTCAACTTTTGAAACCAGCTCGTTACCTAGTTGTTACACGAGCACACTTCTTGGATTGTCGGCGCACCTTCTGAAACTGTCAGTAGTTGTCACGTGTGTCAGCGATGCGTAGGTGCATACTTTCGTCACCTACATACCAATTCAGCGCACCGAAAAGGTCGTTATGGCGATCTTGGTAGTGATTAGCTTCGTCACTTCGTTTGTGTACACCCTACCCATACATCTTGCCGACGGGGTAAGCTACAAGTCGGTCGCCAATGGGACCAGCGTTTCGGGATTTCCGGGACCCGTTGTACCCAATGTTATGATTCCCCGCGCGCTGACTGTTCTCTTGTTCGCGACTCTCGCGATGACCATAATCTACGTGCCGATCCTGATCAAGCTGGGGAGAGGAAAGGTTGGTTCGCTTTGCCATGCCTTCACTTGATAGTGATGAGCTAAACTCACTTGATTGCTCTCTACTCTAGTCAGCAAGTGACGGATCGAGTGGTCCAAACTTCAAGGCCAGTGTGCAGAAGAAGTTGACCATTTTCGGCGCATCTCAGTGTGGCATTCTTGTGTGCCGCGTCGCTCTTTATGCCATGGCTATTGTGTCCAAGGAGGTCTATGGAACGTCTCATTTCCTATTCTTCGACTCTCCGGCCTTGTACTTAGCGACCTTCGCCTTCTCTGGCGACGTGGGTTTGCCAATTAACACGTACGACGACGACGACGACGACGACGACGACGACGACGACGACGACGACGACGACGACGACGACGACGACGACGACGACGACGACGACGACGACGACGACGACGACGACGACGACGACGACGACGACGACGACGACGACGACGACGACGACGACGACGACGACGACGACGACGACGACGACGACGACGACGACGACGACGACGACGACGACGACGACGACGACGACGACGACGACGACGACGACGACGACGACGACGACGACGACGACGACGACGACGACGACGACGACGATGACACGACGCTCTCTCAGGCACTCACCATTATGACGCCGTACTTTCTCTTGTATTTCTCGAAGAATATTCGTAACAAGCTTCTTGGCTTCAAGTCACTGGCCACTACAACTGTCCATCCGCAAAACACAATTCACGCCACTCGCACAAGAAATGCCAGGGAAGCATGGAAGTAGGAAACGTTCAGGTCTTTTGATTGCCAGACATGTTGTCTCACATGTTGATTGTTAGACACTTTTACGTCAGTTAAGCGTATCTTCAACAAGTTCTTTCGGGTTTGTTTCATTGGTTCTAGTCGTCTTCAGTGGTTTTGGCTTGCCGTATTCGCGAACCCCGGAGACTCTCAGCTTCTGGTTCTATTGTGGTGATGTTTTGTGTTCCGCCGCCGACGGTTTACGTAGGTACGCAAACAGATTTCTTTCATCTTCGAACAGAAAATGGTCGAACAGAGAGTGGGAAAATTACCTCAACTCTTCATCTTCATCATCGCAGGCCAGCTGTAGGAATGAGGCTGTCACTTCTTGATTTGGGGGTTCGTGCTGTAAAATACACTACTACTCTTTTATGTACCTCTAGGTATGTTATACATGTTGTACCAATGTATGTATTGTACCTCTGTTACCAAGCGAATGGCATATTCACAGTCGCGATCGGCTTTGGGGCGATCTTCCGTGATAAATGTGTGGGCAGCAACAGCAAACACCGTAATCTGGATGATTTCGATAACAACGCTCCTTTCGACCCCTGCCTTCAGAGGCAGGGAAATAGAGAGCGGCTGCCAAACAGAAATTCTGTGTTGTCAACAGCTGAATAGCTTCATTGTTTCTCGTCATCTCTTCCTCCTGAGGTGAATGGAATTAAGGTTGTTGGCGCAGCGGCAACCAATGATCACTCGTCTCTCTCACCTGTCCCAATTAGTGTTTGAAGCTAAGGAAGGGCTCTTTCAGAGAGATGGTGCACCCCAATGTGACTGCCACTGACGTACGCCACTAATTGACTCTCTCGAGAGATTAATCTGGGCAGCGACCGACCCTTTTCGTACAGTACAACTACTTGGCGAAGGGAATAACACAACGATGCCGAATAATTGCGACTTCGCTTGCCGCTTCCAGTGGGGAGTGGACGTCGTTCTGTATGTGACGGCACCAGTGTATCTGCTGACTATGATACTGATGCTGAAGGAGAAGCACTTTGGCGCTTCTTTCAAGATGGTGTCATTGTGCAATTTCCTATGGGACATGACATGTTCTTTTGGATTCAGATTCCAAGTGGTCTACCCAAGGAGAAACTGGTTCAGGTTCGAACCGTTAGTCTTGGTGATAAGTAGAGCAGTTCACCGAATGGTAAACTTCAGACCTCTCTTCTTAACCTATCCTGTGGCGGCGCTCAAAATTGCGTGCTGAGCAAGATTTTGGCAGCAAACCAAAGTGCAACAGAACCACCAACCGTCCATTAGTATCACCGTGTCTGCACTGTACTCGCACTCAACTCAACACGTTGCATACTGTGGGTGGCTGTTGGTTGTAGCAGACACACGATGGTTGCTGCAAAAAGCTTGTCCCAGTTCAGTTGGGGCACAGGGGGCGCCCAAATACTGGCCACCGTCGTCCTGGGAATTAATCGTCTTTGGTCCGTGCTCTCCCCGTTGACATACGACTCGGTGAGTGCACAACGCGTGCACAACGAGTGCCACAGATGCCTGCGGTTCAATTCAGCGCGCCGAAAGAATCGTTATGGCCGCTTTGATTGTGGCTACATTCGCGTTTTCACTTCTCTACTCCATTCCCATCTTCAAGGACGACAGGGTCAGCTACACATCCGTCGCGAACGGGACCAGCGTTTCTGGATTCCCGGGACCCATTGTACCCACTGTCATGCTGTCCCGCGCACTGACACTTCTCTTCTGCGCGACTCTCGCTATGACCATAATCTACGTGCCGATTCTTATTAAACTGGGAAGAGAAAAGGTTGTTGTTTATCTTTGCTACTGCTATTGGTATGGTAATTAATTCATTTGGTCATTTTCTAGTCAACAAGCGACGGATCGACTGGCCCAAATTTCAAGACCAGACTTCAGTTAGAAGAAGTTGACCATTTTCGGCGCATCTCAGTGTGGCATTCTAGTTTGCCGTGTCACCTTTTACGGCATCGCGATTTTGTCTAACAAATACTACGGAACATCTTATTACCTATTCGTTAATTCGCCGGCGTTGTATTTTGCAGTTTCCGCCATTTTCGGAGACGTAAGTTTGCCAGACAATAGCAGCATCAGCTAAAACAGCGACGACGACGACGGTAACGGCGACGACGACGACGACGACGACGACGACGGCGACGACGATGACAACGACGACGACGACGACGACGACGACGACGACGACGACGACGACGACGACGACGACGACGACGACGACGACGACGACGACGACGACGACGACGACGACGACGACGACGACGACGACGACGACGGGGACGACGACGACGACGACGACGACGACGACGACGACGACGACGACGACGACGACGACGACGACGACGACGACGACGACGACGACGACGACGACGACGACGACGACGACGACGACGACGACGACGACGACGACGACGACGACGACGACGACGACGACGACGACGACGACGACGACGACGACGACGACGACGACGACGACGACGACGACGACGACGACGACGGTGACGACGACGATGACGACGACGACGACGAAAGCACGAATGTTCTTCTCAGGCCTTGTCCATTATGACACCGTACTTTCTCTTGTATTTCTCGACAAATCTGCGCAATAAAATTGGTGAGCTGCTTGGCTTAAAGGCGCCGAGCAAAACCAAGATCCATCAGCAAAGTTCTAAGCAAGGTGCCGGCACGAGGAATGCTAGACAAGCTTGGAAATAAATCTCGATGAAGAACGAGATTGGGTATGTGTTCTGCGTTGCAGTGTAACTACGTAAGTGTTGCTTGTACACGTAGGTCACCGATATTTCAACATTGCTATCATTGAGTTCAGTCGACTCCAGTAATTCTAATGAACCTTTCAAGGTGACAACCGCAACTTCTTTTGTGCATGCCTTTGGCTACTTCGTGTTCCCTTCGCTTTGTACAGGCGTATTGTCGAAATCCATACACCTAACACGTTTCCCGAGTTTCACGCATGAGCAGGAGTTTGTCTACTGTACCTGCGACATTGACGATCACATAATTATGTACACACAGTGTCAACACGTCAAAAGCTGCTGCTTGCTAGTTGCTATACTGGTTTGTCATCACTCTGTCTTGCTTCGAACCATCCTCTCTCCAACTCTTCTGCTAACGCGCCACTTGCGAAGATGAACCAACTCTGGATTCCTCAGCAGCGTGTACCATAGGGTCCATCGATTTCTCACCAGTCTCATCCTTTGATACGCCGCCCTACCGTATCCTTCTGAAATGCACAGCATCCTAACCACAGAGTTATTTAGTTTGATTAGGATCAGTTGAACCTTTGGCGGAGAGGCCAGAGTTCCACTCGAACGTGGTGCTTCCGTGGACCACGGTGTACTGCAGATGTTTCAGGAACACAACCATGGTTGGATTGGTGTGGGCGTTCTCCAGGTGAAGCATGGCCACATACGACTGGTAGCCTGCAGGGTTCTGGCCCTGGCGCATAAGCGTCGTAGCGCGCAAGTGCACTGAACATACCGCTGTCCATGTACTCGAATTGGCGGCTCATAGTGCTCAGGTCGAGTCTGGGAAGGACGATGACGTTGGCAATGACTGCGCGGATGATGCGCATGAGGCAGACTAGCAGTCCCAGGGGCAGATTCGCGTACACCATCAGGTACTGGAAGTTGAAGAAGGCGCGCCTGTGGAGGTAGAAGTTTGTTGTGATCAATGGTTGAAAATTTGTCGCTTCCACTGCACCTATTGTTGATCGACAGCACCGTGCGCCCTTCCATATCCTTGCGGAGGAAGGCGTGCTTGATCAGAATCGTCTGGCCCCACAGAATGATTGCAGCCCACACCAACGCAGGTCTGAAGTAAGCTTCTTTCCCTTGGAACAGCTCGCAGTTTGGAGCGGAATTCATCCTAATTGGCATGCTCACAGGGCACTCGTGAATCGCGACAATATCTTGATGAGAAGCCATGTCAACTTGTATCTGAAGGCTGCGACGATCACAAAGGTGGCGAACCAGAGAAGGGCGATGAGAGACAACATTTGGATCAGGAACCCCCACACGGCGTATCCCACCTGGTAGCCGACGTAGGAAGTCGCCGTCGCCTGTAGAATGCAGGACAGTTTACCCAGTGGGGAGGGGGCAATTGATGATCCTGCCTTCTACAAGAGAAGCTTTACTGGTTTGACACAACACAACAGCTCACCACGACGCTGGCTGGCGGCTCCTTCCTGTCCAATCTTGGCAACTCGCTGAAGTCGCCCTTGAACAGCTGTAGCATATGTCTTCGGTAGTTTCTGAGGACGAACAAGAGGTCGAGACCGCAGAGAAGGGCTGCTCCTCCCAGTGACACGCTGATGACACAGGAGTGGGCCTTCCACAGGAAGAAGGCTTCCTCCACCACCCACTGAGCGTCAGCAGTGCTCAGGTTGAGTGGAAGTGAGGCGTTGGGCAGAGCGTTAGCCACGGCCTCCGCCAATTCGAGTAGAGTTGTCACTTCGTAGTCGTAGTCACGGAAATTGATGTAGAGGTAGCAGGCAAGCTGAAGGACAAGCTGAAGGAATTCAAGGGAACTGAGCATAACTACACCACTGTCGATCAATCGGAGGCAAGCAATCGATGGCCACTGTGGAGCAGATAGGGGGCATTGTGTACACTATGTGTGTGCGCAGGTACAGCACACAGTACCTGGAACACTGCCAACAGTGCCATCGCCGTCGCCGCCAGAATGCTGGCGGAGTAGCGAAAACCCTTGGAAGACTGGTACACCTTTGAAGTTATGGCGCGGTAGCCGCTACTCCCACCCATGGATCTGCAGTGATTTCAGGAGTTACGTAGAGCTGAGTCTCGCAGAACAGCTATTACTCAATGGGTTGTGTTGTGCAGACGCCACTGGAGGGGGGGGGGGGGGGGGAATACCATTGTAAGCAAGCTATGTGGCATTGTATTACCGGCGTTCTGCGGTTCAGTTATAGGGTCACAACAGTTACAGGGTCGTAGTCTGCGGTACCTACCTAGTACCTCTGGGGCATGAGGAGTACTCGAACGTAGTTCATCTGATATTGAGAGGTACTGTCGCTGACGGCTCCCCTGAGCAGTTTGACGGTCTTGATGGGGAAGGCGACGCTGAGAATGCCAAACAAAGCAAACACCGGCACATTGGGAGCCATCAGAACTACGAAGGCCTGAATTAGAATGGATCTGCGGCGGTGGCGTATACCGTAAATCCTCCAATAGGCGCCCCTCCACAGCCCCATCTCCGACAGGATCCTGTTCATGGCGGAAGGAGGGGCGCTTATTGGAGGACTTACGGTACTACAATATGCCTATCAACCTCGTTGAAGGCGGGCATTCTGGTGACGACAATGGAAGCGCCCAGAAACCATGTGAAGAGGGTGCCCAGAAAGCTGCTGAAGGCGTCTGAGGTGCTGGCCGCCACGAATAGAGGGTAGTAGACGAATCCGGAGAGAAGGCACGAGATGAATTGGAGTAGTGAGTCCACCATGGGATTGACATTGACGCTGCTTTCTCCCAAGACCACCCCTATGAGTTGGGCGATGGCGATTCCGAAAGCGCAAACGAAAAGACTCCGATTGTTGTGGTCTTGCAGCATGTTGATGGGCCTGCAATAGGAAGCGCCTAGTGGATGCCACTGCATTTCAAAACAGAGTCCCTTCTTTACACGGGGATGCCAAGTCGGCCGCCGCAGTATGTCTTGGTCTTTGTATTGACTCTCGTTTGGAAGAGGGAGAAGCAGATCACAAGTAGAAGCTGAAGAAGAACGTCGATGGCTGTCTTTTGGTGTACAGTACGTTATCGACACTGTCACTACTATGACACTATGACTCACAGCGAAGACTAGACTCATGAAGTTGGCGCCTGCTGCAAATAGCACGAGCGAGTTTAGATCTTGAAAGATGAGTAGGCCGGTCGTTTTGCTGAAAGTTGGAAAGTTTGCAGTGAGGACAAGAGGTTGCAACAATTAGGTGTGGCCCGCATAGGATACCCACTTCTCGCGCGGTTGTTCGAGATATGCCACCAATTCGTTCAGTTCTGTCAGATTCTCTCGAAATTCGTTGACAAAGGCAATGAACGGTGCCAAATTCGACATGACACCCAGCGTTTGGCGCCACGACGAGCTCCCATTTGCAAAGCTGAAGCTGTCGACTATCTTAGTAAGATTCAACTCTGCCATGGCTTGCGTCTCACGAAAAGGTTGTCGTTTGAACACTACGCGACGAGCGCTTGAGAGTACACAACTGAGCGCATACGACGACTTCTCTGCAAGCAGACGTTGACGAGACATTCTGTTTGATCAGCTGCGATCCATTCTAATTCAGTTGAGAGAAAGATAGGGGCACAATTGTTGGAGTTTTCGCTTTGCTGACTGGCAATACACTATACAGCACTGAATGTCTGACAAGAAGTTGCGGCGAACCAACCTCATGACAATGAGGACTGGATGTGCTAGGTTGGTTGCAGCATGTTGTGTTTGTTATCTTGTAAACCAAGCTGTCAAATTGCATACAATGTTAATATCGTAAGGACATCTCTCCCGTTCCGTGCTTGCACTGGAGTGCGTCTGATTCGACAGCGTTGACTGCCATGGCCGCTCATCACTCTGTCTTGCTTCGAGTCATTCTCTCTCCAACTCTTCTGCTAACGCGCCACTTGCGAAGATGAACCAACTCTGGATTCCTCAGCAGCGTGCACCACAGGGTCCACCGATTTCTCACCAGTCTCATCCTTTGGTACGCTGCCTTACCGTATCCTTCTGAAAACGCAGGATACTAACTACAGAGTTAGTTTGATTACAATCAAGCGATTATCAAAGGGTTAACCTTTGGCGGAGAGGCCAGAGTTCCACTCGAACGTGGTGCTTCCGTGGACCACGGTGTACTGCAGATGTTTCAGGAACACAACCATGGTTGGATTGGTGTGGGCGTTCTCCAGGTGAAGCATGGCCACATACGACTGGTAGCCTGTGCAGTTCAGCGATAAGCATACTCTATCGCTGGCATTCTGTTGAAATATAGCAGTGCAAACCTTACCATTGTCCATATACTCGAATTGGCGGCTCATGGTGCTCAGGTCGAGTCTGGGAAGGACGATGACGTTGGCAATGACTGCGCGGATGATGCGCATAAGACAGACTAGCAGTCCCAGGGGCAGATTCGCGTACACCATCAGGTACTGGAAGTTGAAGAAGGCGCGCCTGTGCAGGTTTTGAAAACTTCAATCTATTCACAATGATCATCTATCTGTAGCTCTCATGAGCCCACACCTATTGTTGATGGAGAGCACCCTGCGCCCTTCCAAGTCCTTGCGAAGGAAGGCGCGCTTGATCAGAATCGTCTGGCCCCACAGAATGATCGCAGCCCACACCAGCGCTGGTCTGAAGTGAACTTGCATATATCTTTTACACTTCATGGCCTTTCCATGTCATGTATTCAAACTGAAATGCTCACAGTGCACTTGTGAATCGTGACAATATCTTGATGAGAAGCCATGTCAACTTGTATCTCAGGCCAATGATGACTACAGCGACAGTGACATAGAGAAGGGCGAGGAGAGCCATCAGCTGGACGACGAAGCCCCACGCGGCGTATCCCACTTGGTAGCCGACGTACGAAGTCGCCGTCGCCTGTAGAATGCAGGACAGTGTCTCCAATAGTGATAGCCCTGCAATCCACAAGAGGGATTTCAAGGGTTCGATTCAGTGGACTTACCACGACGCTGGCTGGCGGTTCCTTCCTGTCCAATCTTGGCAACTCGCTGAAGTCGCCCTTGAACAGCTGTAGCATGTGTTTACGATAGTTTCTGAGGACGAACAAGAGGTCGAGACTGCAGAGAAGGGCCGCTCCTCCCAGTGGCACGGTGATGACACAGGAGTGGGCCTTCCACAAGAAGAAGGCTTCCTCCACCACCGATTGAGCGTCTGCAGTGCTCAGGTTGAATGGAAGTGAGGCGTTGGGCAGAGCATCGGCCACGGCCTCAACCTTCTCCAGTACAGTCGTCATCTCGTGTTCACACGCCAGGAAAACGATATAGAGGTAGGCGGCCAGCTGAAGGTCGGAATTGCAGACTACGGCATGCTTGGCGAAAGAGTACTGTAGCGAAGAAATGGACACACAGCATAGGTATTCAATGACCGCTGTGGAACAGCAAGACGGCAGCAGGCATATTGTAGGTGTGTATGCAGTAGTACTCACCTGGAACACGGACAGCAGTGCCATTGCCGTCGCCGCCAGAATACTGGCGGAATACCGGAAGCCCTTGGCCGACTGGTATACCTTTGAAGTCACGGCGCGGTGGCCGTTGCCCCCGCCGACGTTCCTGCAAAGTGCTTCAAGGAATCCCGCGAAGCTGACCTACGTACTCAACAGTAACAGGTGCAAGTTGCGGACAATCACGCGTGCAGTAGGAATGACTAACACTAATCATCACAACAGCGCAGCTCGCTGTCGCGACACTGCAAAATGTATGGTATCACGATACGGTAGCGTTGCAGTGCAGCGCAGCCCGCTACTGTAACGCTGGTACCTCTGCGGCATCAGCAGTACTCGGACGTAGTTCATCTGATACTGAGAAGTTGTGTCGCTGACGCCTCCCCTGAACAGTTTGACGGTCTTGATGGGAAAGCTGACGCTGAGAATGCCAAACAAGGCAAACACCGGTATGTTCGGGACAATCAAATAGACGAAGGCCTGAAAACAACTGGGCTTCGCGGCGCTGCAAGGAAGTGACATTGGATCAATACACAGGCGCCGCATTCTTCTACTCTCTGACAGTTCACTAGCCTCGTTGAAAGCTGGCATCCTGGAGACGACGTGTGAGGCGCTCAGAAACCATGTGAACAGAGTGCCCAGAAGGCTGCAGAAGGGGTCAGAGGTACTGGCCGCCACGAATAGAGGGTAGTAGACGAATCCGCAGAGAATACACGAGATGAATTGGAGCAGGGAATCGACTATGGGGCTGATTGTCAGTCCGAATGGGTCATTGCCGCCCAGCACGACTCCGATGAGTTGGGCGATGGCGATTCCGAAGGCGCAGACGAAGAGACTCCGATTGTTGTGGTCCTGCAGCATGTTGATGGGCCTGCAATAGCGAGCGCCAAGTGGAAAACAGTTCTTTGGGGTCACTAACCAGTTAATCGACACTCATAACGTTTCGGAATCTGCAGAGCCCGAAGTCACCCAGATCCCGAGACAGATTCCCAATTCGATATTAATGCAAACACCGGGTATGGTTCTTAGAGGCAGCGTGATCTGCGGATCCCGAAACGTCACGAGTGTCGATGAACAGCTTAAGTCAGCAGAAGCTTCTCCCTTACACGGGGATGCCAAGTCGGCCGCCGCAGTATGTCTTGGTCTTTGCATTAGCTCTCATTTGGAAGAGGGAGAAGCAGACCACAAGCAGAAGCTGAAGAAGAACGTCGATTCGATACCAGTCTTTGATATACGATGTACATAATATTGCGTATCGACGCTATTCGCAAGACCGACTCACGGCGAAGACTAGACTGAAGTAGGTGGAGATTACTGAAAACTGCATCTGCGAACGTGGGTCTGGGAAGACAAGGCTGTTCGACCGTCTGAAAGTTGGAAAGTTTCCGATGAGGGGGAGAGGTGGCAACAATTATGATCCGCAGAAGCTACCTATGTACCCACTTTGGGCGTGGCCTTTCGAGAAACGCGACCAGTTCGTTCAGTTCGGTCATGTTGTTTCGAAACTCGTTGACAAAGGAAACGAACGGCGCCAGATTCGACATGACACCCAGCGTTTGTAGCCAGGACGAGCTGCCGTTTGACATTTTGAAGCTGTCGACTATTTTGGTGAGATTCGAGTCTGCCATGGTCACACGGAAAGGATGTCAGTCTTACTAACAGAATAAACTACATAGCGCGCGATGAGCGTTTGAGTACCCTACGCAGTTGAGCCTTTGGACGACTTCCGAAAGCGGACGTCGATGAGACACTGTTTGATCAGCTTTGGTCAATTCCCAAGTCAGTTGAGAGAAATAGAGGAATTATGTAGTCGTGACACCGTTTTCGTTTTGCCGGTGGTGATTGTGTGCGGCGGCTGCTTCTCCACAAGTAGCAACACACCCATCTCACAATTGTCGAAAGCCCAGTCCAGACAGGCAGACAGTTTCGCTTAGCAATGTGTGGGTACCTCATACGTACATCTCGACTAGCTGTACGCATGCGTGCGGTGCGTCGGAACGTAGGTACATGTTGCTGTGTTTCCGACATTTGTTAGCTTGTTTCCCATCAGATGTGCAAGCTAGAGAGCCAGTGACACGCACGAACCAAACAGCCAACGAAGCACGAAATGCAGTATATGGTACTCGCAGTTCGCGAAGCTGTGACAAGATTATTGTCAAAACACGGCGCGCCACTTTCGAAAGAGCGGAACGTTTGTACTATGTACTTGCATGCTCACAAGAGCAAGAACCTCGTGGTTTACGACCAGGCGGCAAAAGCGACAGCGTACAGCTGCACGTACACGCAACAAACATGAGAAACACGAGAAAGTCTAGTAGCCCAACCTGCACATCTCTAGACACATGCCAGCACGTCTCAGGGTTGATAACGTTGTTATTATTTCGAAACGGCCACCCGTTCTCGTCGAAAGGCGGTACTTCCATGTATTGTTCCTCTGTTACCAAGCGAATGGCATAGTCACAATCGCGATCGGCTTTGGGGCGATCTTCCGTGATAAATGTGTGTGCGGCAACAGCAAATACCGTAATCTGGATGATCTCGATAACAACGCTCCCCTCGACCCCTGCCTTCTTTGGCAGGGAAATAGAGAGCGGCTGCCAAACACAGATTCCGAGTTGTCAACAGCTGAATAGCTTCATTGTTTCTCGTCATCCATACCCCCTGAGGTGAATGGAATTAAGGTTGTTGGCGCAGTGGCAACCTATGATCACTCGTCTCTCTCACCTGTCCCAATTAGTGTTTGAAGCTAAGGAAGGGCTCTTTCAGAGAGATGTTGCACCCCAATGTGACTGCCACTGACGTACGCCACTAATTGACTCTCTCGAGAGATTAATCTGGGCAGCGACCGACCCTTTTCGTACAGTACAACTACTTGGCGAATGGAGTAACGCCAAGATGACGCCGAGTTGCGACTTCGCTTGCCGCTTCCAATGGGGAGTGGACGTCGTTCTGTATGTGACGGTGCCAGTGTATCTGCTGACTATGATACTGATGCTGAAGGAGAAGCACTTTGGCGCTTCTTTCAAGATAGTGTCATTGTGCAATTTCCTATGGGACATGACATGTTCTTTTGGATTCAGATTTCAAGTTGTCTACCCAAGGAGAAACTGGTTCAGGTTTGAACCCTACCTACTCTTGGTGATAAGTAGAGCAGTTCACCGAATGGTAAACTTCAGACCTCTCTTTTTTCGCCCGGCCTCAGCCGGGCGAACCCCTACGAGAGCTTAGCGTCCGTTCGTCCGTTCGTTCGTGCGTCCGTCACGCTCTCAGATCTCGGCGTCGGTAAGTTGTAGGAAGGAGATCTTGGGCTTTATGGATAGGTCTCGACTTACTGAGAATTGCGCTAAGAGACTTCGAAATTCAAAAGTTTGAATTGCGCGCGCTACAGTAACCCGAAGGTCAAAACTGAAAACGGCTCTAACTCGCTCGTCTTACGTCGTAGAGCGCCGCGCGATAGGTTAACTAAAAGGTCTCGACGTGCTCTTTCGCTTGGCATTAAAACTTTTGTTAATTACGCAAACACGCAACACGAAAAGCGACATTCTTGCGTTTTTAACGCAGAAATCGCTCTGACTCGCTCAGCGTGCGTCGTACGGAGACGATCTTGGGTTGGTTGGATAGCTCTCGACTCACTGATTATTTGTTCTTCTATTGGTCGAAACTCAAAAGTTTGAATTTCGGGAGTTACAGTAACCCAAAGGTTTAAAACGCAAGACTTGTCTAACTCGCTCGTCTTCCGTCATAGAGAGACGATCTTTAGTTCGCTGAATAGGTTTCGGCACACTGATAATTCCGCTAAGAGAAGTCGAAATTCAAAAGTTTGAATTGCGCGCGCTACAGTAACCCGAAAGTCCAAAACGCAAAACGGCTCTAACACGCTCGTCTTACGTCGTAGAGCGGCGTGCGATAGGTCAACTAAAAGGTCTCGACGTGCTCTTTCGTTTGGCGTTAAAAATTTTGTTAATTACGCAAACACGCACCACGAAAAGCGACATCTTTGCGTTTTTAGCATAGGAATCGCTCTAACTCGCTCAGCGTGCGTCGTAGAGAGACGATCTTGAGTTGCTGGATAGCTCTTGACTCACTGATCATTTGTTCTTCTATTGGTCGAAACTCAAAAGTTTGAATATCGCGAACTACAGTAACCCAAAGGTTCAAACAGCAAATGGGCCCTAACTCGCTCGTCTTACGTTGTCGAGCGGCATTCGTTCGACCGTTTGAAAGCTTACGTTGAGGCAGTTGTTGAACGGTCATTCCTAAAGAAATACTTTTGTTTTTTTACCCTTGTCTTACGAACAACTTTGTCTGCAAAAATAATTAATCCCGGGCGATCCCAATGTTGCCCAGCAACAACCGCTCAGAAATGCGTGTGTCTTGCTTAAAAAATTAATCCCGGGCGATCCCAATGTTGCCCTGCAAGAACCTCTCAGAAAGGAGCGTGTCAGGAGTAGCGCATGAATAGTGGACTCTGGGCGGCCGCGCGTCATAACGGAAAGGCTTCGAAATACTTTACAAAAGTATCCACTCTTTTACTCTTCCACTTTAAAACACTCACAAACCACTCTGTATTAATAAAACAACTCAACTTTTTTAAAACAGCTTGTTAACCTATCCTGTGGCTGCGCTGAAAATCGCTTGCTGGGCAAGATTTTGGCAGCAAACCCAAGTGCAACAGAACCACCAACCGTCCATTAGTATCACCGTGTCTGCACTGCACTCGTACTCAACTCAACACGTTGCATACCCCCTTAGATCCTGCTGGGTTAGCAGTCAATTCACCGCTAACTCGCTAACTTGATTTTGCGGTTGAAAGCCTGCTGAGGAGCGCACTGCCAACCCAAGTTAGCTAAGTTAGCAGACTTCTACAGACGTCGCCAGATCTAAAGGGATACTGTAGGTAGCTTTTGGTTGTAGCAGACACACGAAGGTTGCTGCCAAAAGCTTGTCCCAGTTCAGTTGGGGCACAGGAGGCGCACAAATACTGGCCACCGTCGTTCTGGGAATTAATCGTCTTTGGTCCGTTCTGTCCCCGTTGACATACGACTCGGTACGGACGACTCTAACGACAAGTGACAAAGCGTACTGTCATTGTCGTCACAGATGCCTGCGGTTCAATTCAGCGCGCCGAAAGAATCGTTATGGCCGCTTTGATTGTGGCTACATTCGCGTTTTCATTTCTCTACTCCTTTCCCATCTTTCTGGACGACAGGGTCAGCTACAGATCCGTCGCAAATGGGACTAGCGTTTCTGGATTCCCGGGACCCATCGTTCCAACTGTCATGTTATCACGCGCACTAACACTTCTCTTCTGCGCGACTCTCGCTATGACCATAATCTACGTGCCGATTCTCATTAAACTGGGAAGAGAAAAGGTTGGTGTTTATCTTTGCTACTGCTATTGGTATGGTAATTAATTCATTTGGTCATTTTCTAGTCAACAAGCGACGGATCGACTGGTCCAAATTTCAAGACCAGACTTCAGAAGAAGTTGACCATTTTCGGCGCATCTCAGTGTGGCATTCTAGTTTGCCGTGTCACCTTTTACGGCATCGCGATTTTGTCTAACAAATACTACGGAACATCTTATTACCTATTCGTTAATTCGCCGGCGTTGTATTTTGCAGTTTCCGCCATTTTCGGAGACGTAAGTTTGCCAGACAATAGCAGCATCAGCTAAAACAGCGACGACGACGACGGTAGCGGCGACGACGACGACGACGACGACGACGACGACGACGACGACGACGACGACGACGACGACGACGACGACGACGACGACGACGACGACGACGACGACGACGACGACGACGACGACGACGACGACGACGACGACGACGACGACGACGACGACGACGACGACGACGACGACGACGACGACGACGACGACGACGACGACGACGAAGACGACGACGACGACAACAACAACAACAACAACAACAACAACAACAACAACAACAACAACAACAACAACAACAACAACAACAACAACAACAACAACAACAACGACAACAACAACAACAACGACAACGACGACGACGACGACAACAACGACGACGACGACGACGACGCACACAACGACAACAACAACAACAACGACGACGACGACGACGACGACGACGACGACGACGACGACGACGACGACGACGACGACGACGACGACGACGACGACGACGACGACGACGACGACGACGACGACGACGACTCAGACGACGACCACCACGACGACGACGACGACCCCCACGACGACGACGACTACCACGACGCCTACCACGACGACGACGACGACGACGACGACGACGACGACGACGACGACGACGACGACGACGACGACGACGACGACGACGACGACGACGACGACGACGAAGTCTACGACGACGACGACGACGACGACGACGGTGACGACGACGATGACGACGACGACGACGAAAGCACGAATGTTCTTCTCAGGCCTTGTCCATTATGACACCGTACTTTCTCTTGTATTTCTCGACAAATCTGCGCAATAAAATTGGTGAGCTGCTTGGCTTAAAGGCGCCGAGCAAAACCAAGATCCATCAGCAAAGTTCTAAGCAAGGTGCCGGCACGAGGAATGCTAGACAAGCTTGGAAATAAATCTCGATGAAGAACGAGATTGGGTATGTGTTCTGCGTTGCAGTGTAACTACGTAAGTGTTGCTTGTACACGTAGGTCACCGATATTTCAACATTGCTATCATTGAGTTCAGTCGACTCCAGTAATTCTAATGAACCTTTCAAGGTGACAACCGCAACTTCTTTTGTGCATGCCTTTGGCTACTTCGTGTTCCCTTCGCTTTGTACAGGCGTATTGTCGAAATCCATACACCTAACACGTTTCCCGAGTTTCACGCATGAGCAGGAGTTTGTCTACTGTACCTGCGACATTGACGATCACATAATTATGTACACACAGTGTCAACACGTCAAAAGCTGCTGCTTGCTAGTTGCTATACTGGTTTGTCATCACTCTGTCTTGCTTCGAACCATCCTCTCTCCAACTCTTCTGCTAACGCGCCACTTGCGAAGATGAACCAACTCTGGATTCCTCAGCAGCGTGTACCATAGGGTCCATCGATTTCTCACCAGTCTCATCCTTTGATACGCCGCCCTACCGTATCCTTCTGAAATGCACAGCATCCTAACCACAGAGTTATTTAGTTTGATTAGGATCGGGCGATTATCAAAGGGTGAACCTTTGGCGGAGAGGCCAGAGTTCCACTCGAACGTGGTGCTTCCGTGGACCACGGTGTACTGCAGATGTTTCAGGAACACAACCATGGTTGGATTGGTGTGGGCGTTCTCCAGGTGAAGCATGGCCACATACGACTGGTAGCCTGCAGGTTTCTGGCCCTGGCGCATAAGCGTCGTAGCGCGCAAGTGCACTGAACATACCGCTGTCCATGTACTCGAATTGGCGGCTCATTGTGCTCAGGTCGAGTCTGGGAAGGACGATGACGTTGGCAATGACTGCGCGGATGATGCGCATAAGACAGACTAGCAGTCCCAGGGGTAGGTTCGCATAGACCATCAGGTACTGGAAGTTGAAGAAGGCGCGCCTGTGAAGGCAAAAGTTTGTTGTGATCTATGGTTGCAAATTTGTCGCTTCCACTGCACCTATTGTTGATCGACAGCACCCTGCGCCCTTCCATATCCTTGCGGAGGAAGGCGTGCTTGATCAGAATCGTCTGGCCCCACAGAATGATTGCAGCCCACACCAACGCAGGTCTGAAGAAAGCTTCTTTCCATTGGAACAGCTCGCAGTTTGGAGCGTAATTAATCCTAATTGGCATGCTCACAGGGCACTCGTGAATCGCGACAATATCTTGAGGAGAAGCCATGTCAACTTGTATCTGAAGGCTGCGATGACCACAAAGGTGGCGAACCAGAGAAGGGCGATGAGAGACAACATTTGGATCAGGAACCCCCACACGGCGTATCCCACTTGGTAGCCGACGTAGGAAGTCGCCGTCGCCTGTAGAATGCAGGACAGTTTACCCAGTGGGGAGGGGGCAATTGACGATCCTGTCTTCTACAAGAGAAGCTTTACTGGCTTGACACAACACAACAGCTCACCACGACGCTGGCTGGCGGCTCCTTCCTGTCCAATCTTGGCAACTCGCTGAAGTCGCCCTTGAACAGCTGGAGCATGTGCCTTCGGTAGTTTCTGAGGACGAACAGGAGATCGAGACTGCAGAGAAGGGCCGCTCCTCCCAGTGACACGCTGATGACAAGGGAGTGGGCCTTCCACAGGAAGAAGGCTTCCTCCACCACCAACTGAGCGTCAGCAGTGCTCAGGTTGAGTGGAAGTGAGGCGTTGGGCAGAGCGTCAGCCACAGCCTCCGCCAACTCGAGTAGAGTTGTCACTTCGTAGTCGTAGTCGCGGAAATTGATGTAGAGGTAGCAGGCAAGCTGAAGCACAAGCTGAGCATAACTACACCACTGTCAATCAATCGGAGGCAAGCAATCGATGGGCACTGTGGAGCAGATACGGCGCATTGAACATATGTGTGTGCGCAGGTACAGCACACAGTACCTGGAACACTGCCAACAGTGCCATCGCCGTCGCCGCCAGAATGCTGGCGGAATAGCGAAAACCCTTGGATGACTGGTACACCTTTGAAGTTATGGCGCGGTAGCCGCTACCCCCACCCATGGATCTGCAATGTTTCAGGAGTTGCGCAGAGCTGAGTCTGGCAGAACAGTGATTACCAGTGGGTTATGTGTTGTGCAGACGACACTGGAGGGGGTATATAAATACCATTGTAAGCCATGTGACATTGTGTTACCGGCGTTCTGCGGTTCAGTTATAGGGTCACAACAGTTACAGGGTCGTAGTCTGCGGTACCTACCTAGTACCTCTGAGGCATGAGGAGTACTCGAACGTAGTTCATCTGATATTGAGAGGTGCTGTCGCTGACGGCTCCCCTGAGCAGTTTGACGGTCTTGATGGGGAAGGCGACGCTGAGAATGCCAAACAAAGCAAACACCGGCACATTGGGAGCCATCAGAACTACGAAGGCCTGAATTAGAATGGATCTGCGGCGGTGGCGTATACCGTTAATCTTCCAATAGGCGCCCCTCCACAGCCCCATCTCCAACAGGATCCTGTTCATAGCCGAAGTAGGGACGCTTATTGGAGGACTTACGGTGCTACAATATGCCTATCGACCTCGTCGAAGGCGGGCATTCTGGTGACGACAATCGAAGCGCCCAGAAACCAGGTGAAAAGGGTTCCCAGAAAGGTGCAGAAGGCGTCTGAGGTGCTGGCCGCCACGAATAGAGGGTAGTAGACGAATCCGGAGAGAAGGCACGAGATGAATTGGAGTAGTGAATCCACCATGGGATTGACATTGACGCTGCTTTCACCCAAGACCACCCCTATGAGTTGGGCGATGGCGATTCCGAAGGCGCAGACGAAGAGACTCCGATTGTTGTGGTCCTGCAGCATGTTGATGGGCCTGCAATAGGAAGCGCCTAGTGGATGGCACTGCTTTACAGAGGTTGCAGAGAATTCTATAAGAGGTAACAGGGAATGCTTTACAAAGGTTACAGAGCCTTCCTTACACGGGGATGCCAAGTCGGCCGCCGCAGTATGTCTTGGCCTTCGCATTGACTCTCGTTTGGAAGAGGGAGAAGCAGATCACAAGTAGAAGCTGAACAAGAACGTCGATGACTGTCCTTTGATGTACATAAGTATACTATGATACTATTCACACGACTGACTCACAGCGAAGACTAGACTGATGAAGTTGGCGCCTGTTGCAAATAGCACGAGCGAGTTTACATCTTGAAAGATGAGTAGGCCTGTCGTTTTGCTGAAAGTTAAGTTTGCGATGAGGAAAAGAAGAAGCAATCAGCTGGAGTCCGCAGAAACTACCGACTTCTCGCGTGGCTGTTCGAGAAACGCGACCAATTCGTCCAGTTCTGTCAGATTCTCTCGAAAGTCGTTGACAAAGGCAATGAACGGTGCCAAATTCGACATGACACCCAGCGTTTGCCGCCATGACGAGCTCCCATTTGCTAATTTGAAGCTGTCGACTATTTTGGTGAGATTCAACTCTGCCATGGCTTGCGTCTCACGAAAAGGCTGTCGTTGAAAAGAGTGACGAGCGCTTGGATGCACACAACTGAGCGCAAACGACGACCTCTGCAAGCGGACGTTAATGAGACATTCTGTTTGATCAGCTGCGATCCATTCTGAATTCAGTTGAGTAATAGACAGATGGACAATTGTTGGAGTTTTCGCTTTGCTGACTGACAATACAACACTGAATGTCTGACAAGAAGTTGCGGCGAACCAACCTCATGACAAATGAAGACTGGATGTGCTTGGTTGGTTGCAGCATGCTTGTTATATGTAAGCTAAGCTGTCAAATTACATACACTGTTAATATCGAAAGGACATCTCTCCCGTTCCGTGCCTGCACTGGAGTGCGTCTGATTCGACAGCTTTTACTTCTATGGCCGCTCATTACTCTGGCTTGCTTCGAATCACTCTCTCTCCAACTCTTCTGCTAACGCGCCACTTGCGAAGATGAACCAACTCTGGATTCCTCAGCAGCGTGTACCACAGGGGTCATCGATTTCTCACCAGTCTCATCCTTTGGTACGCTGCCTTACCGTACCCTTCTGAAATGCACAGCATCCTAACCACAGAGTTATGTAGCTTGATTAGGATCAGGCGATTATCAAAGGGTGAACCTTTGGCGGAGAGGCCAGAGTTCCACTCGAACGTGGTGCTTCCGTGGACCACGGTGTACTGCAGATGTTTCAGGAACACAACCATGGTTGGATTGGTGTGGGCGTTCTCCAGATGAAGCATGGCCACATACGACTGGTAGCCTGTGCAGTTCAGCGATAGGCATACTCTGGCATTCTGTTGAAATATAACAGTGCAAACCTTACCATTGTCCATATACTCGAATTGGCGGCTCATTGTGCTGAGGTCGAGTCTGGGAAGGACGATGACGTTGGCAATGAATGCGCGGATGATGCGCATAAGACAGACCAGCAGTCCCAGGGGCAGATTTGCATAGACCATCAGGTACTGGAAGTTGAAGAAGGCACGCCTGTGCAGGTTTGTAACTCCAATCTATTCACAATGATCATCTATAGCTCTCATGAGCCCACACCTATTGTTGATGGAGAGCACCCTGCGCCCTTCCAAGTCCTTGCGAAGGAAGGCGCGCTTGATCAGAATCGTCTGGCCCCACAGAATGATCGCAGCCCACACCAGCGCTGGTCTGAAGTGAAATTGCACATGTCTTTCACAATGCATGGCCTTTCCATGTCATGTATCCAAAGTGAAATGCCCACAGTGCACTTGTGAATCGCGACAATATCTTGATGAGTAGCCATGTCAACTTGTATCTCAAGCCAATGATGACTACAGCGACAGTGACATAGAGAAGGGCGAGGAGAGCCATCAGCTGGACGACGAAGCCCCACACGGCGTATCCCACTTGGTAGCCGACGTACGAAGTCGCCGTCGCCTGTAGAATGCAGGACGGTGTCTCCAATAGAGCGCAAGTGATAGCCTTGCAATCCACAAGAGGGGTTTCAAGGGTTCGATTCAGTGACTTACCACGACGCTGGCGGGCGATTCCTTCCGGTCCAGTTTGGGCAGTTCGCTGAAGTCCCCTTTGAATAGTTGTAGCATGTGCCTACGATAGTGTCTGAGGACGAACAAGAGGTCGAGACTGCAGAGAAGGGCCGCGCCTCCCAGTGACACGGTGATGACCCAGGAGTGGGCCTTCCACAAGAAGAAGGCTTCCTCCACCACCGATTGAGCGTCTGCAGTGCTCAGGTTGAATGGAAGGGAGACGTTGGGCAGAGCGTCAGCCACGGCCTCCACCTTCTCCAGTACAGTCGTCACTTCGTGTTCGCACGCCAGGAAAGCGATATAGAGGTAGGCGGCCAGCTGAAGGTCAGAATTGCAGACTACGGTACGCTTGGCGAAAAAGTACTGTAGCGAAGAAATAGGCACACAGCATAGGTATTCAATGACCGCTGTGGAACAGCAAGGCCGCAGGCATATTGTAGGTGTGTATGCAGCAGTATTCACCTGGAACACGGACAGCAGTGCCATTGCCGTCGCCGCCAGAATGCTGGCGGAGTACCGGAAGCCCTTGGCCGACTGGTATACCTTTGAAGTCACGGCGCGGTGGCCGTTACCCCCGCCGACGTTCCTGCAAAGTGCTTCAAGGAATCCCGCGAAGCTGACCTATTGTACGCACTCAACAGTAACAGGCGCAAGTTGCGGACAATCACGCGTGCAGTAGGAATGACTAACACTAGTCATCACAACAGCGCAGCGCGCTATCGCGACACTGCAAAATGTATGGTATCACTGGTAGTGTTGCAGTGCAGCGCAGCCTGTCTACTGTAACGCTCAGTGTTCGTGCAGTGCCAGTGGTACCTACCTTACCTCTGCGGCATTAGCAGTATTCGGACGTAGTTCATCTGATACTGAGAAGTGGTGTCGCTGACGCCTCCCCTGAACAGTTTGACAGTCTTGATGGGAAAGGTGACGCTCAGGATGGCGAACATGGAGAACACCGGTATGTGCGGGACAATCAAATAGATGAAGGCCTGAAAACAACTGGGCTTCGCGGCGCTGCAAGGAAGTGACATTGGATCAATACACAGGCGCCGCATTCTTCTACTCTCTGACAGTTCACTAGCCTCGTTGAAAGCTGGCATCCTGGAGACGACGTGTGAGGCGCTTAGAAACCATGTGAACAGAGTGCCCATAAGGCTGCAGAAGGGGTCAGAGGTACTGGCCGCCACGAATAGAGGGTAGTAGACGAATCCGCAGAGAATGCACGAGATGAATTGGAGCAGGGAATCGACTATGGGGCTGATTGTCAGTCCGAATGGGTCATTGCCGCCCAGCACGACTCCGATGAGTTGGGCGATGGCGATTCCGAAGGCGCAGACGAAGAGACTCCGATTGTTGTGGTCCTGCAGCATGTTGATGGGCCTGCAATAGCGAGCGCCAAGTGGAAAACAGTTCTTTGGGGTCACTAACCAGTTAATCGACACTCATAACGTTTCGGAATCTGCAGAGCCCGAAAGTCACCCAGATCCCGAGACAGATTCCCAATTCGATATTAATGCAAACACCGGGTATGGTTCTTAGAGGCAGCGTGATCTGCGGATCCCGAAACGTCATGAGTTGCGATGAACGGCTTAACCTGCTGTTCTTCAGGTGGACCTGTGCGGATCTAATGGCATCCGTGCGGTTCTTCGGTACGGCCGCTAGAGAAGAGCTACAGCGGAGATCGACACATCTGCAGATTCAAGAGACGATTTCATGAAGACCGAGCTGGTCCGGTCGGGGTGTGCCGCCGTTGAAGTTGAACAAGCGAAGCAGTCGGCGTTCGCTACCACCCGAGCGACCTCCCCGTCCGCCGAACGTGGTCTCCACCGCGGGCGGCGGCAACGACTCACTGCCGCCGACGGCGGGCGGCAAGAAGACCCCCGCGGAAAGAGGTACTATAGTTGGATTAGAGTAGCGCTTGCTCTTTGCCTACCAACCAGTAGTCTCACCATTCAGGTAAAAGCGCCACGTCGCTTGCTTCCATAACAGGCCCTCATCAGGCGCTGAAAGGAACAAACAAAGTCGTGGAGATCACCTATGTGACCGAAGAGAGTCCAAGGGCGATGATCGTCGCCCATCGAAGGCCCAGTGACATTTCCGTGGTACACTTATCCAAGCACTAAACAAACATATTTCGACGAGACTTGTATCATGGGATGGGGGGGGGGGGGGCTGGAATACCGAAACACCCGTTTTCCCCTGACCGATTTATGGATTGCTCCGAGTGAATTCAAGCTATTCTACCAAGCATTCTCAGCTTTGATTAGAACGATGCTTCAACTTGAGTTGTGCCAAATGTGTTCAATTCGGTTATTCCAAGAAGGACCTGCAATTGAATTGACTACACTCCTCCAACAGGCTTCGGCCGAGGTGGAGCCGATCCCGTCGACGCAGCGCCAACAGCAGCGGCGGAAGTCGCGGCCGAACGCCGCCGGCGCCAGTTCGACCAACAACAAGGAAGCGGGCAACCTGGCCAATCGGACGGGCAGCGCCGTCTACGTGCGCAAGATCTACTACAAGCACAGGGAGAAGGGCGAGCCGGCCGCCGACGGCGCCGACTGGGACACGCACAGCGACACCAGCAGCTACGTGGTCATCCACCGAAGGGTCAAGGTCGCCTGGGACGGAGTGCGACAGAGGCGCGACGCCAGTCATGGACAAGAAGAGGCGAAGAAGCCGCCGAATCGCAAGCCGCGGCGGGCTCGACGACCGCCCTCGACCTCCCCTTCGTTGTCGTCGTCGTCCTCGGCGTCGTCTTCGGACACGGTGACGTCGGCACCGCAGCCGCCCTCCGACCGGGCGGCTCCCAACCAGGCGACCATGGCGGCCGTCAAGCGGGAAGTGAGGAACGGCAGCGTCATGGCCGGCCAGACCAAAATGGCCGTCGAGCGAATTCAGGTGGGTCGGAACGGAAGGCTGAGCTCTAAGCTATTGTCAGCTTGGTTCTTGCATGCCTACTCGACCTCAGGTCTTGAGCGACAAGGTCGAGTCGAGCAGGGCGCCAGCGAGCGCCAACGTCGATGGTCCCTTGAATGCTGCTCCGAGTCAGCAGAAGCAGCAATCGAAATCGGCAGTTGAGGAGAAGGCGAAAGACGGCGGCGCCGCCTCCTCTACGAGTGGCAGAACGGCCCGTCTCTCCAACGGGAGTGGTGGAGCACAGCCGCCGCCGCCGACGTCGAAGTCGATTCACAAGGGGAGCGGCAGCTCTACCACGAGTCCGGCGGCCAGCAAGAGCAGCGGCGGCGGCTCCTCCATCGAGAAGAAGAGCTTCAGGAACGAGAAGATCAATCTGGACGTCTTGTGATATGGTATTTGAATGCGCGACGTGTCACGATCACCAGCTACATACCTACCTACACTTCTCTATTTTGCACGATAATATCTCAGACGACAACCTTTAGCTGAATTTTGTCGCTAGATCTAGAGCTGACTCAGCTACGAAGTGACAGCGTGACCTCATCAGTGGATGATGGGCACTACATAGGTCGACGGTACAGTATGCGCCGGTCGCTGTGATGTTTGATTGGCACCGTTAATTGACAACGAGTTTTGAACATACAACAGTCATGTGATCTGTCAAATCGTGCAATAGAGGAGCAACATTCGAAGCATTTTGTTAACTCTGTGCAGTGTGCTGTGTATCTTGAGGTTCCCGCGTATGCGCTTGGCTGCGACGTCGAGGGGCGAAGAAGCTTCTCCAGGAAACTATAGCTGGCGCCTAATGAATTCGACTGTTGCGTATGATGCATGTAGCAGCGGCGAGGCGAGGCGAGGCTAGGCGACTGATTACGCGAGGCAGTGCCCCGCGGCCAACAAGATTTTGACGAAATTTCAACATGTGATAGAGCTCGAAAAGACGCATCCAACGCAAGTTACCGCATGCCGCTACGATGCACCGTTCACGAGTTATGGCCTAAAGTTTGTCCTACTTCAACATAGGGGTCATAGGGATGAATTAGCAGCGCAAACTTTGGCATGCCATAACTCGTGAACGGTGCATCGTAGCGACATGCAGTGACTTGCGTTGGATGCGTCTATTCGAGCTCTATCATGTGTTGAAATTTCGTCAAAATCGGAAAACTCGCATTGCGCCGATGCGTATTTTACATTTTGCGGACCTTTTCAACTGGGAAATCATGCACAACTTGCGAAATACTCATCCGAACTTCGCGCAACAAGCTCCGGTATCAAAAGTTGAGTTTGTATTCTGACTGACATTGCATAGAGTTGCATTCTTTCTGCAGAGAGTGCGAGAGCTCATCGCTCGAATTGCTCCGCTTCACGAGCTTCCCCTTCGCAAGAGGGTATTGCTTAGCAATATTGATATCGCCCGGGATTTGGTTTTTAGAGCAAGAAGATCCCTTTTCGAGCAACGCTTTTAAAAAAGTGACAAAAACTTGTCGAAGTATTGACAAACATATGACAGAGCACAAAAGAACGCACTATGAGCAATCAAGCCGTGTCGTACTTCTGTCCATGGAGCAAAACGAAGTTTATTTTTCTTTACGTAGCGAGCTTTGGAATGACGTGCCGAGTGTCGCTGTAATCGCAACATGAGCAATTCAGAAAGTTCCAGAGTAAAACGCAAAACTATTGTTTCTGTGATGCGTGTTTTAGCCAATGACAAGGTGTTTGCTCACACATGAAAGAGCACGCCGAAAGCTTAAAATTGACGTGTCGATTGCCGCTCTACAGCGTAACGTAAGTTAGTTAGAGTCGTTTTGTGCTTTTGCACTTTCGGGTCACTGTAACTCACGAAATTTAAATTTTCAAGTTTCGCAAATAATCCTTGAGTCGTGAGCTATCCACTGAGCTCGAGATCGTCTCTCTACGATGCAAACTGAGCGAGTTAGAGCGATTTTAGTGTTTAAATCTCGAGAATGGCGTTTCCCGTGGTGCGGCGCATTGCTAAAAATTGTTGTTGCCGCATAAAAGAGCACGTCAACAGCTTTCACCTGACGTGTCGATCGCCGCTCTACGACGTAAGACGAGCGAGTTTGAGCCGCTTTGCGTTTTCGGACCTTTGGGTTACTGTAACTCGCGAAATTCGAACTTCGAGTTTCGACTAATGGGAGAACAAATAATCAGTGAGTCGCGAGCTATCCAAGGTGCTCAAGATCACTTCTCTACGACGCAAGACAGACGAGTTAGAGCCGTATTGCGTTTTAAACCTTCAGGTTACTGTAACTCGCGAAATTCAAATTTTTGAGATTCGACCAATGGGAGAACAAATGATCAGCGAGTCGAGAGCTATCCACTGACCTCGAGATTGTCTCTCTACGACGCAAACTGAGCGAGTTAGAGCGATTTTAGCGTCAAAATGTCGAGACTGGCGTTTTTGGCGGTGCGTGTTTGCGTAATTGAAAGAACTTTTGTAATAGCATGAAAGAACGCGTCGAGAGCTTTCACCTGATGTGTCGATTGCCGCTCTACGACGTAACACGAGCGAGCTAGAGCCGTTTTGCTTTTTGACCTTCGGGGTACTGTAGCGCGCGCAATTCAAACTTTTGAATTTCGAAACCTCTTAGCTGAATGATCAGTGAGTCGAGACCTATGAGTAGAGCCGAAGATCTCCGCTCTACGACTTTCCAACGCCGAGATCTGAGAGCGTTACGGACGGACGTACGTACGCACGCACGCCGAGCTCTCCTAGGGTGTCGCCCGGCTGAGGCCGGGCGAAAAAAAGACCAACCTTCATGAAATCGTCTGGGGAATCTGCAGATGTGTCGATCTCCGCTGTAGCTCTTCTCTAGCGGCCGTACCGAAGAAATGCACGGATGCCATTAGGTCCGCACAGGTCCACCTGAAGAACAGCAGGTTAAGTCAGCAGAAGCTTCTCCCTTACACGGGGATGCCAAGTCGGCCGCCGCAGTATGTCTTGGTCTTTGCATTAACTCTCATTTGGAAGAGGGAGAAGCAGACCACAAGCAGAAGCTGAAGAAGAACGTCGATCGATACCAGCTTAGATGTACAATGTACATAATGTCATGTATCGACGCCATTCACAAGACCGACTCACTGCGAAGACTAGACTGAAGTAGGTAGAGATTACTGAAAACTGCATCTGCGAACGTGGGTCTGGAAAGACAAGGCTGTTCGACTGTCTGAAAGTTGGAAAGTTTGCGACGAGGAGGAGAGGTGGCAACAATTATGATCCGCAGAAGCTATGTACCCACTTCGGGCGTGGCCGTTCGAGATAGGCGACCAGTTCGTTCAGTTCGGTCATGTTGTTTCGAAACTCGTCGACAAAGGAAACGAGCGGCGCCAGATTCGACATGACACCCAGCGTTTGTAGCCAGGACGAGCTGCCGTTTGCCATTTTGAAGCTGTCGACTATTTTGGTGAGATTCAAGTCTGCCATGGTCACACGAAAAGGATGTTAAAATTACGAACAGAAAAAGTACAGAGCGCGCGATGGGCGTTTGAATGTGTAGTTTTGAACGCAAAGACGACTTCTGCAAGCGGACGCCGATGAGACACTGTTTGATCAGCTTTGGCCAATTCTCCATTCAGTTGAGAGAGTTAAAGAGAATTAGTCGTGACACCGTTTTCGTTTTGCCGGTGGTGATTGTGTGCGGTGGCTGCTTCTCCACAAGCAGCAACATACTCTTCTCACGATTGTCAAAAGTCCCACAGACAGACAGTTTCGCTTAGCAATGTGTGGGTACTCATACACCTCGACCAGCTGTACGCATGTGTGAATTGCGTCGGAACGTAGGTACATGTTGCTGTGTTTCTGACATTCGTGGGCTTGTTTCTCATCAGACGTGCAAGCTAGAGAACAAGTGACACGCACGACCCAAGCCGCCAACGAAGCACGAAATGCAGTATATGGTACTCGCAGTTCGCGAAGCTGTGACAAGATTATTGTCGAAACAAGCGCGCCACTTTCGAAAGAGCGCAACGTTTGTACTATGTACTTGCATGCTCACATGAAATGGAACCTCGTGATTTACGACCAGGCGACAGCGTACAGTACGTACACGCAACAAACATGAGAAACACGAGAAAGTCCAGTAGCCCAAGCTGCACATCTCTGGACACCATACAAACACCACACAATCAGGAATTCGTATAACGTTGTTATTATTTCGAAACGGCCACCCGTTCTCGTCGAAAGGCGGTACTTCGGGTCAAGAAGAGTCGTCTTACGAAGTTCGCCGTCTCGTCTGCTTCAGGTCGGCCTGCTGCCTGCTGAGATTCTTGTAGGAAGACCAGAGCTGCTCGCCCAGCGCCCTCGCGAAGTGACGGTCCACTAAAAGGGGAGCAGCGAGGATGCATTTTGACATGGATTTACGACAACTGGCTTTGCTTTGCTTTATGAAAATACCATTCTTCCCATTGAATACCATCACGACGCTACCGTAATCCCACACTCACCCTCCGCGTCGGTGCTGGCGTTCTCGAGTAGTGGGGGAAATGGGTCGCTAACAGGGCGGCTGGCGCTTGCCGAGCGACCACTGGTGCAGGGGACGCTGCCCCCTCTGGACAGCTCCAACGAACGCCGGAAGTGCTCCTCCACGGACTCGGCCGTCTTGCCCACCCGACTGAGTACTGAGTTGCGCTGCTGCTGTTGCTTCTGCTGAGACCCTGAATTCAGATGGAACAGCGGTCAACTTGCACTGCAGTCTACACTTCAGAACTCGTGCCATCGTCATCACAACGTCGGTAGTTTCTGATGAGGTGTTGGATTACCAGTAGTCGGTGTCTCACTACACTACTCTCACCCCCTCCCCCTTGCGCACTCGTCTCTGCACATTTACCTTTACGATCACCAGGCGTTGTGAGCGCAGCCGACAGATCCAAGGGTTTGCAAGCGCCCGATGCTGCAACGACGCTTGGCGGAAAGTGGAGCCTGGACAGGGGCTCTTCTCCATCCGATAAGTCTGTGACATTCAGTTCAACTTCCTGGCCGACAGAAGAGGCGCTGCAACAGAAGGAAATGTATATGAAGGCAGTGTCGCTGGCACTACAAGAACACTATGGTTGCTTGAGCTACAGTGTTCTTTCAACTCTCACGCTGAAGGTGTCGACAAGTTTGCAACTCGCCACGGCACGGTAGCTGCCGAAACAATGACATCGAAGAGCAGTCGATATTTGCGATGCATCAACTGTATAAACACTATGCACGCCTTCAATTCAGGAGAAATGCCGTAACCACGGGTCCAAAGAGATACCACTCGAAAAAATCGCACACCAACCAGATCCTCTCCTTCTTCGGCGGAGGCGGAGGGTGGACGCAGTCGCCGCCGACGAACTTCGCCGCTTCAGAATCAGACTTCGAATGCGCCGCCGTCGCCGCCGTCTCCCGCTTGCCCAGAAGCTCCGAGGTCGCCCTGTGGGCCGTCATGCTTGGGAATCAGACGGAAGGCGTCACTGAAAGTCGAGCCGCTTGTTGCGATATTAGTGACGGCGGCAGTAAGAAGTGAGAGACGAATGGCCGACGCCGGCGGGTGGGTGGAAAGCCCGGAGGAGCGAGAGAGAGAAAACATGCGGCGCTCGCGCCAGCGCTCTGCGCCCCACAAAACACACACGCGCGCCAGCGAGCGCGCGCCCACAGAGCTCGGAGGACGGACGGCGACGACGTCTATTTAGGCGCGAATTCCTGGCATTCCTCCCGGCTATATAGCCCCTATCGACCCCACCTCTCGGCGGCCGTCAACATAACAGAATGGCAGGGCGGCAGCGCGACGCGTCTATTCCCGTCAGCGGTTCTTTTGTGCCCGCCACCGCAGCGCGACCGCAGACTACTAACCGCCCATTGTCGAGAGGAGCCGCCGCCGTCGCAAACATACCTGAGAGTCTCGAGAGTCGGCATACGGACATACATACCGCAAATACCTCAGGCGCGAGCGACAAGGTCTTTTAGCAGAGTACACTTGATTGTCATGTACAAAATGACAATGGCGCAAAGAAGCGAACGGAAAACAAAATTGCTTATACCCGTAAAACCTCTAATAAATGAGAGACCTGGTCTCTTATTATTTCAACCGCCCCTCTAGGGGGGGGGGGGGGGGAGGTCGCCTATTAGAGAGTGGGGGGGGGGTCGCGTATTGGAGGTTTTACGGTAATCAAGTGGAGAACGACATGACATACCGTCTCCAAACAGCATTACACTGGCGCTTCTGGACGGCGCCGGCTCTTGAATAGGCAAGCAGTGCAGCAACAGTGGGCGTTCAAAAAATCACTTCGGCGGCGCGGGAATGCCAGGCATTTGCGCTCTGCTGCTAACGCAACACTCTTCTTGCTTCACTGGCTGTAGAGTCCATTCAGTTCAATCCACACGTCAATCCAAGAGCTTCTGTCATGAATCGTTCGGCTTGCGTGGTGGGAATTCACATGAGTCAGCTAGGAAGGTGGGCGCGTGCTGCGCATTCCTCAGCAGCTTACCATACTATGGAGGAATGACTGTGCCCCCATTGTCCTTCCATAGCATTGTTCAGACACTTCACAGAGAAGCGTGCTTGCCTCAATTCGAGGCCACTACATGGTGGGAAAGAATGCAGTGACGAATCCACATCAAGGGGGGGGGTAGCTAGGACGAAAGGGAGAAGGGCACTCCATCGTCGCGTGATTGTTTTCTCTCCAAGAAAACCATAGTTAAGAACTGCACGCTCCATGTCCACGTCAATCCCTGTGAGTGACGTCCACCCCATCGCGGTCCTCCCCTCAAAGCCTTCCATATGGACCGACGTCGATGGTGACGATGTTCTCGAGCAGGAAGGCGCGTATGAGCCAGAGGTAGAACTGGACGAAGCCTATGGAGCCGAAGTACATCAGGCAGCCGATGTAGACCAGCACGCGGGGAAGCAGGGCCGCCGCCGCCATATTACTGCACTTTTGGTTTCGTTGGAAAATGTGAAAGAAAATGCAATGGTGTGCGACCTGCGTAGACTGACGACGAACGTCTGTTTGTGGGTAGGTAGACACAGCGAGAGCAATGCACGCATGCGAGCAATAGAGAAGGGAGGTGTTGGCGGGCGAAGGGGGCGCACGCGTTTCGCTGGCGGCCCCACCGATTTCGTTGTCCGCTGCACAATGCATGTTGTCTTGAGTTCGGAGACAGTGTGGGAACAACCCTCGGCGTACCCTCGAAGTGAGTAGACTGAACAGTGGAGAGAGAGAGACGAGAAGAAGGAACACGTCGACTTGGGGAATCGCCCCAGGCGAAACTTTCTCTGTTCAGCGCTGTGAATACGCATTACGCAACACCGCCAAATATATAAGAGCGGCGGACGTTCCGTGCAGTCGTGTTTCGAGGCCGACTTTTGCACAGTGCACTCGCAATGTCGTCATTGTCGAGATCGTTTTCGCATGAGGCACGTGCGACCCTACTCTTTCCCCGCCACACGTTTCCAAGGCTTCCGTGCATAGAACAGCAGCAACCAACAACATGCCACAGCAACCAATCACACTAATTGACGCCTCACAAAAAGCTGCGGAGGCGATTTCGCGTGACCTATGTAAGTTCGCTCGAGTTCGTTCTCATGCAACGTAGCTGGGAAGTCAAAGCATGAGCCTTAGACGTCACTTCCTCGTTAACTAGTCTGTTTGCAGACGGGTACTTTCACGTTGTCATGCTTTGTCCGTCGTTTAGCCCTGCGACCGAGCTCGCAGTTCTGATTCTCATCGCCGCAGTGCTAATTTGTTACGCCGTCGTGTTGCTAATCACTTGCTCCCAGTTCTCACTGCTGAAGGTGGCGCTCTACAATCTGCTGGTGGTGGAATGCGTCGTCAGTGTTTTCTACCTTCTGGTTATCGTCCTCTTCATTCGACTGCCCTCGGCAGGCCACCTTCACGATTTCTACCTCTCATTTGGTGGCGTTGTGCGTTCCGTTTTACAAATTCTCATGATCTCACTACCAGTTGCACAGTATACCGGTCTGTGTCTTCTGGCTCTGCACAGGTGGACGGCAGAGGCCATTCCAGCGAAGCACAACCAGGTGAGGTTTGTGGACTTGAGTTGTTTACGATGCGGTAGAAGTTTGTGATCCCATCGCAACCGATATTTATTTGCGAAGACCATTGTTGTGACTGTGGCTGCAGGTTCATCAATTAGACACCATAGATATGTACTTAGGTGCGATACTATAAACTAGATTGGAAATCAGCAACTAAACTTATTAAAATAAAATAAAATAAAATAGACAACACAAAATTACATTAAATTAAATCAAATTAAATTAAATTAAATTAAATTAAATTAAATTAAATTAAATTAAATTAAATTAAATTAAATTAAATTAAATTAAATTAAATTAAATTAAATTAAATTACATTAAATTAAATTAAATTAAATTAAATTAAATTAAATTAAATTAGATTAAATTAAATTAAATTAAATTAAATAAAATTTATAAATTAAATTAAATTAAATTAAATTAAATTAAATTAAATTAAATTAAATTAAATTAAATTAAATTAAATTAAATTAAATTAAATTAAATTAACTAAATTAAATAAACTAAACTAAAGTAAACTAAACTAAATTAAACTAAAGTAACTAAATCATTAAACCAAATTAAACTAAATTAAATTAAACTAAATTGAATTTATTTAAACTAGACAATTGACCAGGTGTGGAATCGCCGCAACCTGACGGTTGGCTTCACCGTCATGGCAGTGGCCCCATTCTTCTTGGGCCTGCGAATGCTTCCAAAACGAATGCACTTCGCCAGAATTGAATCAATTGGTCCAAATGGGTCAAATGCTTCGACAGAGCAACGTTTAGTTTGCGCGTCGCTGACTTTCACGAACCCCGACGCCGGCGAGGGTTACAACTGGTTGCGCTGCTCATGGCTTCTGATGTGCGCTCTTGCGAGCTGCGCCCTTTGCTTGGCCGGTATTCTGAAGGCGAGTAAGCGAAACCAGCGTGAAACGGCAACGGAACAGGTCCAGCATACTATTAACGCCGATTTGATTTATAGAAACCCAAACAATCATTTCAGCTAGAGGAGAGGTCCCGAACAGAAAGTAGTGGTTGGACAACGAATTTGAAGTGCGACCTTCGCGAGAAGGGCAACGACTCGCCTCGGCTAGCTGCTCTCGTGGCGACGATGTCTGCGCTGCATCTTGGAAGCGCAGCTGGCGAGATGCTGTTGTTTATTGTGGACAATTACACTTCATTATTTCGGCCTTCGGAAGTGGATTTTCCAAGCGGACGTCGCTGGGTTGTACAACGAGGGTAAGTCAGTACATTCTTAAACTTTCTGTGCATTCTTAAACTTCATTGAAAATCTGGCTATGTTGGTTACGGTAATTTGAATAGGAGGGCCCAATTTGCAGCTTGGGCGCTCTAGATCTGGCTCGCAGTTCCTGCCTTCCATTCCTGCTCTTGTGGGCTAGCCAACCTGTGAGACAAGGCGTGCGTCTGCTTCTGAAGGTCGGCAAAGGGTTGCTGCTCTCTGGGCAAGATGGCCTACTAACCCAAATCAGACTGAAGCGCAAGAGCACCATTCTCAGCGCCCAAATCATACTAAAGGACACGCTTAGAAGAGAGTCGTCCTTGAGCTACACCGACGCCAGTAGGAGTGTGTTCTGACCAGTCGGTGATGGTTGCTCTATTGCTGTGCTTTGGTCTTGTCACTTGTCACTTGTCACGTGTGTTGTGCACTTCACTTCATAGTCTGTTGTGCACAAGTAGCAAGAATTACAGGGTCTCAAAAGGTTGAGTTTGTGTTCTGCCTGACATTTCACGAATTGCGATACGGCGGCGGTATGCTTCAAGCTCAATTCAAAAGTTGCATGTAGACACCAATATGGAGGCGAGGTAGAACCTGACCGTTTCATTTGTCGATAAATCTCCGTGAAATACTCTCCCATTTGTGGACAGTCACACCCTTTGGAGTTTACTTCTCCAGTACCAGCCTGCTTCCGCATTGATCGCGCATTGCCATTTAATGGAATTGAACGAAATTCACGCAGTACCTACGAATGAAAATCAGGAACACGTCCGTACAAAAGTGGACGACCGCACAATCATAATGGATCCAATCTCTATTTATGGCACAGAGACATACAGTCGGGTAAGCAAAGTACACCTACTGGAGTGGACACATTGGTCAAGAAGGAGCCTTACAGTGGCGAACGCTTAGTCTAAGCGTCTGATGCACCATTGCATGCAGTTGGAACTCGGGAACAACTCCATGCAAACGTGACGGTGCTCTATGCTCACGTCATAAAGTATGGATTGCTCCAATGCCCACTACTGCTGCTGGCCAGCTGTGGCCGTGGAGCAGTGGCAACAGCGCTGCTTCAAGCTCTGCAGCGCTTGCTTGACCACTTTGAAGGCGCGCATGATGGGAGCAATGACAGTCTCCTTGAAGAGGCGCAGGTAGAGCTCCGTGAAGAAGAGGTGAAAGAGAAGGCCAAAGAAGCTGTTCGCGTCCATCGCTGGTTTCGTGGCCAGCTTCAGGATGCGGGGGACAAACATCCACGTGAAATCGTAGTTTTGAGAAAACAAAATGATCGTGAAGGAGTGTGCAAGCGACAGAACACCCAAGAGGATGTAGACTCCGATGACTAGGCAGTTGACTCCCACAGTGCCGACCAACAGACCGAAGTGACGGCGCAGTCTCCGGCGACGCTTCTCCAACTCCTCTGGCGGCATTCCCAGCCCCTCTCCGCTGGCGAATGTGCCATACTCTCTGCGAATGATGCGAGAGTAGTGCAGTTGGCCAGCGAACACAGAGACGAGAATTGCCAGGCAAGCAATATGTGGTGAGCCTTTAAAAAGTAAGAAGCGAAGTTTGCCTGGATTCATGCGAGGGGCGACAAAACGAGAAAAGAACAATGGCATGCTGTAGAAGACCATGAGAACACTATAGCAGCCCAATGTCAGACGGAGCGGCCGTTCTGTCAGCACGGACCCACCGGCATGCACCAACATCAGAGCGCGCTCTCTCGCGAGAAGGAGAATGGCCAGCTGATTCAGAATGATGAAGGGATTAACCAAAAGCAGATGATAGAAATCGACCGTCACATAGTCCAGTATACGAGCTGTACATCCTATCAAGGACTGCCGAAAGGCGGTCCACAACTGTGTCGTCTCCAGCAGGCCACTGGCGCAGTTGAAGCCATCGGTGACGGCCTCAACCATGTGGAGCCACATGAACTGTCGGTTGCTGCCCTCGTCACTGAGGCCCCGGCGCACCACCACCACTGAGAGTACACTGCCCACCAGCCCCAATGGGGTGGTCAGCCACACGTCGACTGTCGACAGCCAGTGCATAGCAGATTGAAGGAGAACGTAGCGTGCTGACACGTGAGGTAATCCTCCTGCGTAGCGAACCAATTGGTATTCGGACGCAAGCAGCCATCTCTGCAGCAAAATCAGACGAGGCTCCTCGAGAAGCAAGCACTGCTTCAAGGCAGCCGAGCAGATGTATCGGACCGATGTCACCAGGTGGCGCGTGATCAGCCACCGACGGGCAGCTCTAGAGTGCCCGCCCTTGCGTAGCCCTAGGTGCACCCCGCCTATTGGGTACGGGGTGTTCCAGAGACGCGTACAGCTCTCCAGAGCGCGTCGCACCATCGTTTCGTTGTCTATGTGGGCAGCTGTTCTTGCCATGATGCAGGACTGCCTCGCGCAGGTGAGCGATCGCAAGAAGCTGTGTACCCTGAAAGGGAAAGAGAGTTACGTTAGCCTGGTCTACGCCAACACGCTTGACTATAGGCCCTTTGTATATGTAGGTGTTATGACGGCTCTGGGCTCTCTCACCAGGTATTTGTCGAAACGCGAGTCAAAAGTCCACTTCTGTTCTTCTTGAATTCAAACAGCGCCTGCACAGCGCGCCGGGCATGCGCATGGATTCTGCAATCGGTATATGGTGTCCCTATTTACATGGTGGCTGAGTTGACATTGCAGCTATTCAACAATCATCGCTTCACCTCGTCATGTTGACGTCTGGAGCTCCAGTGCCGAACATTGACACGGTGGCAGAGCACAAGAAAAAAGCTATGAGGAGGACTACCATGCCGTGACGACTCGTAAACATTGGTCGAAGTTACATAAAGCAGACAGAGGCTATCAGAGCTGCACACTCTAACTAGCTGCGGCAAGTGGAATTGTTAGCGAGAACACTGCCTGAGCTTGCTGTGCTCAGCGCTAGTTTTCAAGACGCGACTGAACTGTTGTGAATGATGGCGCATCTCAAATGAGGCCGTCTGGGAGCCTCCTTTTGTTCTAAACCATATTCACATGACAACGGTTGGATTGCCCTCTTCATGGAAGCCCGCAACAACGACTCGACGATGTGATGCAAGACTAAGCAGAACACGACAGGATTACTGTAATGCCATGAGTGGAACTCTTGTCTGACAGGAGGGAGCGTGAGATCACAGTCGCCAACTCTGGCAGAAACATCAGCAAGATGTAGGAAATGTACATGAAGACAGAGTCCAGTTTCTACTTATGGCACAGAGACGTATACAGTACAGAATGGTGAGCAAAGTCCTACTGGGTACGTGAGTCGTACAACATCCAACGTTTATTCGAAACGCCTGGCATGCCAATGCATGCAGTTGAACCTGTGGAACAACTCCATGCACACGAGATTGTGCCCTGCATGCAAGTGCTGTTGCTTATGGAAGGCTCCAAATAATCTCAGCTACTGCTGCTGCTGGTTAGCTGTGGTTGTGGAGCAGTGGCAGCAGCGCTGCTTCAAGCTCTGCAGCGCCTTTCTGACTGCGCTGAAGGCGCGCATGATGGGTGCCCCCACAGTCTCCTTGAAGAGGCGCAGATAGAGCTCCGTGAAGAAGAGGTGAAAGAGGAGGCCGAAGAAGCTGTTCGCGTCCGTCGCTGGTTTTATGGCAAGCTTGAGGATGGGGGGAGCGAGGTGCCACATGACATGGTAGTTTTGATAAAATATCATGAACATGAAGGAGTTTGCAAGCGAGACAACACCAGAGAAGATGTACAGTCCGATGGTGAGAAAGTTGACCACCACAGTGCCGACCAACAGGCCGAAGTGACGACGAAGTCTCCGGCGACGCTTTTCCAGCTCTTCTTGCGGCACTCCGAGCCCGTCTCCGCCAGCGAATTTGCCGTATTCCCTGCGAATGATGCGCGAGTAGTGCAACTGGCCAGCAAACAGAGAGACCATAATTGTCAGGCAAGCGATGTGTGAAGATTCTGCCAGTAGCATGCGAAGTTTGCCTGGATGTAAAACGTGAAAGACCAAATGCCAGACGAGCAACGGCGTGCTATAGAAGAGCATAAGAACCCCATAGCAGCCCAATGTCAGACGGAGCGGCCGTTCAGTCAGGACAGACCCACCCGCATGCACCAACATCAGAGCGCGCTCTCTCGCGAGAAGGAGAATGGCCAGCTGATTCAGAATGATGCCTGGGTTGGCCACAAGAAGATCATACAGGGTTTTTTCGCCCGCCCTCAGGCGGGCGACACCCTAGGAGAGCTCGGCGTGCGTGCGTGCGTCCGTCCGTGCGTGCGTGCGTGCGTCCGTCACGCTCTCAGATCTCGGCGTTGGAAAGTCGTAGAGAGACGATCTTGGGCTCTACGGATAGGTCTCGACTCACTGATCATTAGTCATAATGGGTGTCGAGACTCAAAAATTTGAATTTCTCGAGTTACAGTAACCCGAACGTCCAAAACGCAAAGCGGCTCTAACTCGCTCGTCTTACGTCGTAGAGCGGCAGTCGACACGTCAGGTGAAAGCTCTCGACGTGCTCTTTCATGCGGCAGCAACAAGCTTTTCAATTACGCAAACACGCACCGCTGAAAACGCCATTCTTGGCATTTTGACGTTAAAATCGCTCTAAGGCGCTCAACTTGCGTCGTAGAGAGACATCTTGAGCTTTTTGGATAGCTCACGACTCACTGATCATTTGTTCTCCCATTGGTCGGAACTCAAAAGTTTGAATTTCGCGAGTTACAGTAACTCGAAAGTGCAAAAGCACAATACGGCCCTAACTCGCTCGTCTTACGTCGTAGAGCGGCAATCGACACGTCAGGTGAAAGCTCTCGACGTGTTCTTTCATGCGGTTACAAAAGTTTGTTCAATTGCGCAAACACGCACCGCGGAAAACGCCATTCTCGGGATTTGACGCTAAGATCGCTCTAACTCGCTCAACTTGCGTCGTAGAGAGATGATCTCGAGCTTATCGGATAGCTCTCGACGCAATGATCATTTGTTCTCCCATCGGTCGAAATCAAAAGTTTGAATTTCGCGAGTTACAGTAACTCGAATGTGCAAAAGCACAAAACGGCTCTGAATCGCTCGTCTTACGTCGTAGAGTGGCATTCGACACGTCAGGTGAAAGCTCTCGGCGTGCTCTTTCATGCGGCAGCAACAAATTTTTTTATTACGCAAACATGCACCGCAGAAAGCGCCATTCTCGAGATTTTAACACAAAGATCGCTCTTTGCTACATGCAGAAGTGCTACACGGTTTGATTGCTCGTAGTGCGCTCTTTTGTGCTCTGTCAAATTGCTTGCCAAAGCTTTTACAAGTTTTTGTCACTTTTTTTAAAAGCTTGCTTGAAAGAGGGATGTTCTTGCTCTAAAAGCCAAATTGCGGGCGAAATCAATATTGCTATGCAATACCCTCTTGCGAAGCGGGGGCTCATGAAGCGGAGCATGCGGGCGATGAACTCTCGCACTCTCTGCAGAAAGAATGCAACTCTTTGCAATGTCAGTCAGAATACAAACTCAACTTTTTAATACCGGAGCTTGTTGGCACTCCGCCGCTTGAAAAGCGAAGGAGTGCTATAGGAGCGGTAAAGCCTACAGTTAACATAACACGTCCTAGCGCTCGCTACGAACCACCTAGGGAGCCAAATTTTTTTTTTAAAAGATAGCTTATGACGACGCGCAGCGTGCTCGGGGGGTGAAAAAATTTCGGCGGTGGAAGAATTTTGCGAAAATTCAAAAATTCAAATTTTTACTAAGTAAAAAAAAAATCACCCCACAACTTTCGCAATAGTGGACCGAATTTGGTGATTTTTGGATATGTTGTAGGCCTTTGGGTCCTCTAGGCGGCATCGCCGGAACGGGCTCCCTAGGTGGTCCGACGCGGGAGTACGGTAGAAAATTCAAAATTTTGAATTTTTTTCCGACCTTTAAAAAATCGTAACTCGAGTTTGCGACGGTGGATCCTCGCCAATTTAATTTCTGACCTGGACACTTAATACTTATATTACCTTTCATTCGACACCAAAACCGCCGAGATCGGTCTTGTCGTTCGGGAGATCCGCGGTCACAAAAGTCCCGGGTCCCGAGCGGAAAATTGGGATTTTCGACTTTGGGTGGATTTTTGGGCTGGAAAGCGTGCCTTTAGCGGCAAATTGACCGTTGCATCGTGTTCCGCGTTAAAAGTTGGTCTAGACGAAGTGTCTTGACCATTTTGAGGTACCGTATCCCGGCCGCGCCGAATTTTTGAATCCCGGGGTCAAATTTTCGAAATTGAGTTTTCACTTGTTTCGGGGGTTTCCGACGACGCCGAACACGAATCCGGTGTTTGTTTTGCGAATTTTTACGCCTTTACCCCGATTTCGGCACCCGGCCGGCCAAAAATTGGGTCCCGGGGTCGAATTTTCAAAATTGTGTTGACAGTTGTGTCTGGGCTTTCTGATGCCGCAGAACGCGAATCCGTCGTTTGTTTGGCGATTTGCGGTGTATTTAAGCTCATTTTGGACGAATACTCACGCTCTGCAAAATTTCGCGAAATTCCGAAAATACTGTCCGCCATTGATTTTGCTGCGCCTACAGTACGCCGTCCATATAAGACGCGCTGAGAAAGGCGTCTACGCACGCGCAATCGAACCGAGTTATAGGAGCATCGTACTGTAGCACCGACGCCGTCACCCCAACGGGGGAGCCCCCGCTGTGTAGCGTAGATAAGGCACGCCTGTACAATTGGGGCGCCGCTGGCATTCTACATTGTGAGTGGCTATAGACAGTCAGCGGTCAGTACAGCCTGCTCCAACGCGTCACTTGTGCCACATCGGCCTATAGGTGTATGGCATCTGCTTAGGCCCACCCCCGGCTATAGACCCTAGTTCTACACTGAAGAAATTGGGAACAAACAAATTTAACGGGAATGCAACACTTGGAGTTTCTGTGCCCCCGTCTGCTAAAACAATCACGCGGAGTGCCTATCTGACACTCAAGGAGTGTCACGTATCACTTGTTTTAGATGACCACTTTTCGTTCGGCTAGATTTTGTGCAAAACTAAACCAATGTAAGTGAAACTTTAACACATGGTCAGAAAGGCTTCTTTGGCATTTTGTATGTTAGATGCCCAGCTAAATTGGTCTTGCACTGCGGAAATCACAGGGTGTCAAAGTTCAGGCCGGAAATCTCACGATCGGCCGACTTTGAAGCACGGTAACTCGGTCGTTCCGCCGCTTTTGCGGACGCGGCGAATTGCATCTGAAAGGTCTTTAAACAAGCTTTAATTTGCCACAAGAACGAGCTTCCTATGTCGTCCAACGGCCGAGTTACATCTCGTCGAATATTCTTGGCATTGGTCAAAGTCCCCCTTTCCCAGCGGATGGCGGTCCTCGACTCTCCAGAAGGCGTTATCAGAAACTTTGACGGTCGGTAACTCGGCCGCTGGACGACGTAGGAAGTTCGTTCTTGTGGCAAATTAAAGCTTGTTTAAAGGCCTTTCAGAAGCAAATTTGCCGCGTCCGCAAAAGCGGCGGAACGACCGAGTTACCGTGCTTCAAAGTCGGCCGATCGTGAGATTTCCGAACTTGACTGCCTGAACTGAACTGAACTTTGACACCCTGTGATTTCCGCAGTGCAAGACCAATTTAGCTGGGCATCTAACATACAAAATGCCAAAGCCTTTCTGACCAGGTGTTAAAGTTTCACTTACATTGGCTTAGTTTTGCACAAAATCTGGCCAAACGAAAAGTGGTCATCTAAAAAAAACCCTGTAGATATCAACAGTCACATGGTCCACTATACGAGAGTCACATGCTCTCAAAACCCATCGAAAGGCAGCCCACAGGTGTGTTGTCTCCAGCAGGCCGCTGGCACAGTTGAAGCCGTCAGAGGCAGCTTCCACCATGTGGAGCCACATGAACTGTCGGTTGCTGCCCTCGTCGCTGAGTCCCCTGCGCACCACCACCACTGAGAGTGCGCTGCCCGCCAGTCCCAGTGGGGTGGTCAGCCACACGTCGACTGTCGACAGTAAGTGCTTTTCAGATTGAAGAAGAATGTAGGCTGTTGACTTGGCAGAAAACACACTCGAGTAAAGATCCACTTGGTATCTGGACGCGAGCAGCCATCTCTGCAGCAGAATCATGCGAGGCTCCTCGAGAAGTAAGCACTGCTTCAAGGCGGCAGAGCAGCTGTATTGGACTGAGGTGGCCAGGTAGCGTGTGATCAGCCACCGAAGGGCGACTTTAGAGTGCCCGTCCTTATGCAGCCCTAAGCGCCACCGCATTGTTAGATCAAATGGCACAACGAGTACAAATCATCTTTTGGTTGGGATGAGTTGTTGCCCGCTGCCTTGTTGGCTTATAGGACGGCAGTTCATCGGTCGACGAAGTTCTCACCATACTTCCTCATGTATGGGCGGGACTGTGCGACGCCGTTGAACTTGTTCCCTCTGCCTGTTTTCGATCCGGAACAGTTCAGTGAAGACAACTACGATGAATATGCCGAGGCATTGGTCGAGCGATTGATCCACTCTTGGGGTTCCGCGCGCGAAAATAGTAGGCGTATGCAACGCTATAACCAAGGTCACTTCTTGGCGAAGCGATGTCGCATGCCGCGAATCAACGTCAGCGATTTCGTGTACCTCTTTCACCCATCCATTGGCAAGAACTGTGGGTTGCCCCAGAGGTCGGGTCCGTATAGGGTGGTGGAACTGACGACGACAGGAGCTATCATAGTACCACAGCACACCTGCCCGAACGACTATGACGATTCGAGCGAGGAGGAATGCATCAACTGTAGGGAACGTTACCTCGTCAGTTTGCACCGCTTGAAGTTGTGTAGTCAGCCGAGACGAGGAATTCCGATGCCCACGTTCCAGAGAGGAGCTAGGACTCATACCTCAGTCGATGGGTTGGGGCATTCCGATCATTCCCAATTGGTCCATAAAGAGAGGGCGAATGGAGAGACAGGATATGAGTCTTTGTCTCGAGTCTTTTTAACTTCTCTTTTGAACCTTTGGCCCATCCAACTGCCTGCGAAGAAAGAAGCTCAAGGAGAGGAAGAAGAGGCGGTCGACATGGATGGCGTTCAAGACAGGAAGGACAAGGCGCTCGCTGTGAACATCGGCGGAGGGGAAAGCGTGGAAATGGGAATCGGCGGCGACAAAGGCAGTTCGAGCTCGAGCGGCGATTCCGGTTCCAAGAAGAAGGACGACCACTACGGCTACCCCATGCATCCCATGTCGCTCCTGACGGTTAATTCCGACGCGCTGGGCCTCGATCCCGGGTCGTCTGCATCGTCAGCTGTTGTCTCGACGCCGGCGGCTCCCCCAGAGTACCGTGACGGCCTCTTCGTTCTACAGGGCTACATCCTCCCGCACGTCCCCTGCGATCCGGTCGCCAAGCTGTTGGCCAAGGACACCAACTTTGGTCGGAAGGGGCCGCGTCGCCACGGGAAAAGCGGTCGCATGTGGGGGCGCGTTGGCCCGCCAGTCACTCTGCGTCCCAAGGTCGACCACCTCGATCGCGCCCGTCAGATCCTCGAGAAGAGAGCCCAAGTGCAGACCGCGACCGCTGCTGCCGAAGCGCCTGCTCAAGGGGAGGTCGACAAGTCGCTGGTGCTGCCGACCCAGGGAGCGAGCGGACCGAGCAAGAAGAAGAAGAAGAACAAGAGTCAGCGAGCTGTTGAGAAACAGAAGGAGCGTCGTCGCCGATACCGTCAGAAGATTCGTCAGGGCAAGCAAGCCAGTGTCGAGGGTGGGATGGCGAGCAAGGAGGTCGCGGTAGACGCCCAGCTGTGCGGGGTCAGCTCCCAACAAGTCCAGTCGAGCGAAGGGGACGACATCGGCGCGGAGGAGCAAGAGTCGCCGTCGCCCAACAACATCTTCAAGGCTATCGCCCAGTCGACTGCTGTGCCCACCCGAGACTACAACAGTGAAGACGAAGACGATGGCGACGACGACGACGACGAGATCGACATCACCTCGTGGTTAGGCTACGCCCCGTCCCCGAAGGCTGACATTCCATTGGTGACGACTCCAGTGGAATCTGCGGAGGTGGACCCAGCGCAAGACTACCCGTGGAAAATGCCTAGGATCGAGGGTGCTGACGACGACGCGGAGTACGTCTACGATCCGGCGCGCGGACTCTACCGATGCAGCGACAACGACATCCACTTCGGCGGTGGCGACGGCAACCTCTGCGACGCTGACGGCGGCGTCCACTACGAAGGCTACGATAGCGCCCCGGACTGGCTGTGATCTGTGATGTCCAGTGATCTCGAGTGATTTCTCCCACTGCCCTGTTTCTTCACTCTACGCGCGGTGCTGGCCTTCCCTTCACTGTACCCTTTCCTGCGCGTGTCTCGCCAGCTTTTCCTGTTTCGAAAACTTCTTTTGATTCGAGGGAGAGAGGAAGGTGACAGGCACGGAGAAGGATGGCGTTAGAGAGGGAGAGGGAGCAAGTGTGTTGTGAAGGAAGAGGAGGGTAGGTTGCGCGTGTTGCACGTTCGGTAGGGTCAAGGTGATGGGTGGAGTTCGATTCGCTTGTCCTTTGATCACTGAAACTGGGCGTCGCGTTTGTGTTTAATACTTCTCGTGTGGGGTTTAAGGTTTCGTCAGCTGGTCGGTCAAGCGGTTCGTTCAAGATCGTCCGGTTCGGTCAAGTCTTCTGGTCGTTCAAGATCGTCCAGTTCGTTCGAATTCGATCAAGACATCGGGTCGCTCAAGTTCGCCCAGTTCCACGCGTTCGAGGAAATTAGTGATCGTGATCAGTGATACATGATCGTAGGTTCTAAGCATTAGCGTCACGGCTCATTTGTTTGAATGGGGCGTGTAAGCATGGCACCATTAGGATGCCATGCGTAGGTGCATACTTCACATTCCATAGGCTCGGTATAAGTAGTCTGCCGTTTGTTAGCCAGTTAGCTTATTCTTAGCTGTGGTCAAGAATAAACACCCATTCGGACTACTGCTTGGAACAGCGCCTATCCGTGAGTCTCTTGACTGTTCTTATACTTGATAGAGCTTACTGGGGTCCGACACGTGTAGGGGTTGATGCATGGCACATTAGTCTACGGCCTGAGCCCGCATTAATCCTAGTGGTGTAGTTGGGAAGTCTATCGCGTACCAAACGCGTCCCGGGCTTGGCCGTCAACGGGCCTGACTACACCATAGCCAGCATTTCTTCGAGAAGTCATCGACAACGATGAACTCGCGACTGCCTTCCACTGTAGAGAGAGCGCCAGCAAACGTGCGAGAGCCAAGTGGTCTCGACGGCAGCTGGTGGTTTTCCCAAAGGCCAACGGAGTGGTTGCTTGGATTGAAAGTCAAAATGGGGATCTGCTGCCAACTGCTGTCGTGCACGCCAATCAGCAGGATTGCTCGAGCCGACGTATTGTGGAGTGGGTGATTCTTCTGGTCTTCCAAGGCTGCCTTGTTTGTTAAGGCCAGAAGTAGCACTGGCACGACTGCCAATGCCAGCATGACAGCAAGCACGATTGCCAGCACGCCAGAGGCAGTGAGCAGCACTCTCCTGGACAGGAGTACTTCTCTCCAGCCTCTGGGTGTAGCAGACCCGGTGACCTCGAAACGGTACACGTATCTTGCCATTGTGTGCCTATGTTACAGTGTATGTTCCTGTCGGCTGTCTCAGTTGCCTAAAGTGCTGCTGTGCGTTTGCTGAAGCCAAGGAAACAAAAGATGGCAGCCAGCTGAAGCGCAAGGTGTGAAGATGAGGCAGAGGCTAAAGGATTCTGATTCAGCTGAGATCACGCTGCTCCACCCTAAACTATGAATGATCGCAGTAGACAGCACGCGCCCCATTACTTATCGCCCTTTCTGTGGAAACAAAGGACGGCAACAGGCCTGTACACAATTCTAACGTACACTGCTACGCATTTGCCAAACGTCTGTTCATTGTGACTTGAGTTCACAAGCTGTTGAGTGTGAACGATGACCAAAATGTTTGCATTCAGCATGCAGACAACTGTTGCGTTCAATGACAGCCACATACGAGTTTCGATGTTGATAATAGCGTACTCATCCGGCACGTTCACCAGTTAAAACAGGAGCTTACCTGCGTATGACCGGTCATGGGGGTAGGTTGAGCTTGGTCTTCTTTCAAACGACGTGTCGAATGTCGCTGTAGGCTCTAGGTACAAAACGAACGCGTTAGAGACGTTTAAACTTCGTTGGGCGCAACCGGCTTCGTTTGAGTCTTTGTCATTAAAGGCCCAGTCTTCGTATTCTGACTGACACTGTAGATACCGTAAATCCTCCGATAAGCGTCGCCGCCCCCCACCCCTCAAAAACGCCCCCCCCCAAAAACGCGCCCCCCAAGGGGGAGGGAAGAAAATTTAAGAGACGCTGTCCGAGAAGATCGACCCTTGAGTGGACACGAATTTTCGACCTTCTTCGATTTGGCTGATTTTCACATACGTTAAAGTAGAACTAATTCTAAGCATGCTAGTTTTTGTCCCAGGTCGCTGCGACCTTCCTAGCGCGAGATACAGGGTGCCAAAGTTAGCCCACTTGACGAAATTTTGGCTGTCCAAATGACGAAAAGCAAAATGGGCATTGCTCCCGCTGTGCGCGGCAGATCTAAACAATTTTTTAACACGTGATAGAGGACAACTGCTTCTACAAACCTTGCAAGTTTGAAGGAAATCCGTGACACCTTGCGAGCACGGCGCCCAAAAGACACTCGGAATTGGCGATCGAAAAATTTTTCGATTTTGCGGTTTTTGTTGAATTTGACTAAGAAATAGTTCGAAGTTACACCCAATTTTTTTCTCATGGAAAGCTCTTTCAAATACCTCTCGATGGTTCAAAAATGAAAAAAATTTAAATACCCCCATTTTAGATATATGCGCAAGAGTGAGCCGGATTTGACCGAATTTGGCGATTACGCTGCCACGGCCGCTGAAAGTTAAAACAGACACTTCTCGAGATGGATCTGTCGGAACTGCCTGATTTTTTGACACATGGTAGACAACTAATGCTGCAATAAATGACGCAAGTCTAAGACAATTTGTTTCCTTGTAGCGGGCACAGCATGCAAAAACCCGGCCGCTGTGGGGATTTCGGAAATATTCGGGGACGCGGTTTTTGGTTAATTTGACCCAGAAATAGCTCGAAGTTACACCCGATTTTTTGGTCATGGAAAGCCCTTTCAAATACCTTTCGATTAGTCCACAAACGAAAAAAATCGACATACCCCCATTTCAGATATGTGCGCTGGAATGTTCTGAGTTTGACATATTTTGACAAGTTCAGCTACCATGGTGGTAGGTATGGGAAGCGGCGTATCGTACAGTAGGGCTGGCCTAGTCAACTGATTTGTTCACAGTTAATGAAGAATACCCAACTTTATAAACGGCAGATGTTTAGAGCAATTTGATTTTGCAATGCAAACACAGCAGCAAAAATCCCGTTGATGGTCGGCAGATTTCGACACTGGGTTTGACTACTCAACCTTCAAGCTTTTGTGGCGGCCGAACGAAACAAAGTTCGAAGGTAGTATAGTTGAATAAAATAACCCCATAGGTGTCCTCTAACAGCCCACAAAGTTTCAGCGAAATCGGGACCGATAATTTTTGTGGAAAGATTTCAGTCGCTCAAAAATTATTCAGAAAAATTATCGGTCCCGATTTCGCTGAAACTTTGTGGGCTGTTAGAGGACACCTATAGGGTTATTTTATTCAACTATACTACCTTCTAACTTTGTTTCGTTCGGCCGCCACAAAAGCTTGAAGGTTGAGTAGCCAAACCCAGTGTCGAAATCTGCCTTCCATTGACGGGGTTTTTGCTGCTGTGTTTGCATTGCAAAATCAAATTGCTCTAAACATCTGCCGTTTATAAAGTTGGGTATTCTTAATTAACTGTGAACAAATCATTTGACTAGGCCGGCCCTACTGCACGATACGCCGCTTCCCATACCTACCACCATGGTAGCTGAGCTTGTCAAAATATGTCATACTCAGGACATTCCAGCGCACGTATCTAAAATGGGGGTGCGTCGATTTTTTTCGTTTGTGGACCAATCGACAGGTATTTGAAAGGGCTTTCCATGACCGAAAAATTGGGTGTAACTTCGAGCTATTTCTGGGTCAAATTAACCAAAAACCGCGTCCCCGAATATTTCCGAAATCCCCACAGCGGCTGGGTTTTTGCATGCTGTGCCCACTACACTAAAACAAATTGTCTTAGACTTGCGTCATTTATTGCGGCATTAGTTGTCTACCATGTGTCAAAAAATCAGGCTGTTCCGACAGATCCATCTCGAGAAGTGTCTGTTTTAACTTTCAGCGGCCGTGGTAGCGTAATCGCCAAATTCGGTCAAATCCGGCTCACTCTTGCGCATATATCTAAAATGGGGGTATGTAAATTTTTTTCATTTTTGAACCATCGAGAGGTATTTGAAAGAGCTTTCCATGAGAAAAAAATTGGGTGTAACTTCGAACTATTTCTTAGTCAAATTCAACAAAAACCGCAAAATCGAAAATTTTTGCGATCGCCAATTCCGAGTGTCTTTTGGGCACCGTGCTCGCAAGGCGTCACGTATTTCCTTCAAACTTGCAAGGTTTGTAGAGGCAGTCGTCCTCTATCACGTGTTAAAAAATTGTTTCGTTCCGCCGCGCACAGCGCGAGCAATACCCATTTTGCTTTTCGTCATTTGGACAGCCAAAATTTCGTCAAGTAGGCTAACTTTGGCACCCTGTATCTGGCGCTAGGAAGGTCGCAGCGACCTGGGACAAAAACTAGCATGCTTAGAATTAGTTCTACTTTAACTTGTGTAAAAATCAGCCAAATCGAAGAAGGTCGAAAATTCGTGTCCACTATTGGCCCCAAAGAGTCGATCCTCTGGGGCAGCGTCTCTTAAAGCGCCCACCTCCAGTGAGCGAGTTCCTGTTGTAAGCACCAGTTGTACACACACTACCATACGTGCTCTGTGACGATTTCTAACACAAGATTGGGCTATGACAGCACAACGACTAATGGTAGGTACCTATTTTACCAGAACCAAACAGTTCATCCAAAATTATCAAAAACACAAAAAAGCGAAAACTTGGGAAATTTAAAAATTTTGCCGCCCCCAGGGGGCGAGTAAAACCCCCCCCCCCCTACCTCAAAACCCCCCCCCCCCACAGGCCCCCCCCCTAGAAGAGGAAAAAAAATATCCGCCCCTGAAATGAGGAATCGAGTGTGCTGTTGTCGAAGGGACCTCAACAAAAAAACTCCCCCAAAAAAACTTGGTCGGGATTCGCGGGCCATATTTTCGACTCGCGGTGCTTCATTCACACTGGAATCGAATTTTCATGCATCATTATGCCCTAACGGGGCAAAATGGGTGATGAGCTCCCGGAGCATGTTCTGTGGACATTGGGAACATAGGTTGTCAGAGAACGAGGAACAAGATTCGACCGCCGAAACGTCTGCACGAAGAAAAGTGAGCCCAACAAGAAAAGGCGAACAAACGACAGTAAGAAACGACAACTCGCGTTACAGAATCAAGTGAACTGAATCAATAAGTGGACACCGACGGATCGCGCTACTTCTGCGCCTTCTTTCTCCTTCTCATTCCCTCTCTCTCTTTCTCTCTCTCATTCTTCGGCTGTGGCGCTGCTTTCGGTGCTCCATCCCATTCCGGCGGTTCCAACGCTGGCGTCGAACTCCCAACCGCCTTCGGTGCCCGCCAAACGGCCAATCACCGAACGCTGAATTGTGTTTGAGAGGTTAATGGTGGTTGGAGAGAGAATTTGGAAGAGTAGCGCAATTTCGCAGGAAAGAGAAGCGACCAACCTCGGACGTAGGCACGTCTTGGATTCCTTCGTCTGTCACGAAAGAGTCGCTGGTCGAAGTCACTTCGCTGTCGTCGGCTCCCTCTGTCTCCTTCTGCTCCTGCGAATGATCAGTGAACTGCCCTGTGGTCGTCTCCCCTTCGGCCCCATATGTGGGCAGACTCTCCACTTCTTGCAAAGTATCGCTTTCGGCCGGTAGGGTGGGAATGCTCCAACTCTTCCAAGTATGCGCCTTCGCACGGTTGGTCTTGACGGCATCAATCGACGACGACCGACTCTGCTGAGAAGAGACTGATTCGTCATAATTCGGTTTCTCTTTCGCCTCATCAGAAGAAGCCTTTCTTTTGACTTTTGTCTGCTTTCGGCGCCTCTTTCGGCGACGGACAACCAACCACATAACGAAAGAAACTCCGATGACCAACAGAAGAAGGACTGCAGCAGGAAGAGCAACGAAAAGAAGCCAGTTGAAGTTCGTCGTCGTCGTCGTTGCTTCGACCGTTGTGGTCGTTGTGAAATCAAGAGTGACAACCGTGGAAGAGGAGCTTCTAGTGGCCGTCATACTGATGTTGCCACTGACTACCATCTCCTCTGTTGAATCTACATTACTATGCCAGCTAGGTGTTTTGTCCGTCCGTCCGTCTGACTACGCTTGCCTTCCTAGCACTTCGCCACGCGACGCTTCAGCATGCGCTTGCCTCGCTAGCACTTCGCCACGCCAAGCTTCAGCACGCACGCGCTAGGAAGCCAGCAGGACGCCAGCGGCGTCCCGCAGAGAAGCTCGCTCGCTTCGATCGATCGACCGCAGAGAATCAATCGCTGCACAGCCAGCGTCGCCTGTTGCTGCCTTCCTTCAACGCAGGCTTTGCCTGAACAGTACGGCAATCCACGGCTAGTAAGTAGTATTCCCTTCATAAGTGAACGCTTTGGTTGCCGTCATGTTTGGCTTTCTGCCGGTTGTGAAGTGGCGCGATGAAGTACTCGAGACACCTGAAACTGTTGCAGACGTTGAGCGCAAGTTCCGGGCGTTCCCAAGACTAACGTGTGCTGCAACATACCCTTCTCTGTCGTCTCCACAGTGACACCGTCCACTGTGCTAGCTTTCGTGGGCGATTTCAAAAGCATATTCGATGTCGTTCCTGCCACTGAGCTATCTCCGGTGCTAGTCTTCTTTGCTTCCTCTTCAGCAGAGGTTGCACTGCTGCTCATAGTGGCAGTCGTGATGGCGGCAGTGAGGGTCAGTGCCTTTGTGGTGCTCGCCATAGTAGTCATAGTAGTCATATTCGTGGTCATAGTTGTCGAAGTCATCAGAGTGGCGCCTCTGCTGGAAGGATAAGTAGCTGTCGTCGTCGTCGTCGTTGTCGTCGTCGTCGTCGTCGTCGTCGTCGTCGTCGTCGTCGTCGTCGTCGTCGTCGTGTGAAAGGAATTTTCTCGATTCGTGCGGTTGTTGAAGAACCGCTCGGCATCCATTCGAGGATCGGAGCGGTAGTGGTTGCAGAGGAGGCCGAAACAGCAGCAGACCGCCCGCTCGCTGTCTGCGATGCAGTGGGGCTGCGCCTTCTCAGCCTCCCCCTCCTCCTTCTTCTCCTTCAGCTGCGCATAGCACTCCTTGTGATACTCCTCCTGCTTCTCATTTGGCATGTTGTATGTCGTGAAGCAGTGGATCTTGTGTATATGCGGAGCGGTGGGGTTTCCAACCTTTATGTGAAAGGAGTATTGATTGTTCTGAATGACACAGACGGGCAAATACTCCGACATTGCCATCCGGTTGGCGTCTGGCATGCAGTAATTCGCGCGACATACGCAGTGCTGTTGAAAAACGCCAATGCAGAATGATCCATTAGGATCTGCCTTCAGCTTCTGGTCAAGTTCGACAGCATTTGAATCCTTTTCATCGAATGGAACGCACGCTGTGTAGAAGGCATAGCGTCTAAAGTGAGTGTCACAAAATCCGCTGTTGTCGCAATGAATCGACTTGAACTCTGATTCATCTCGTTGCTCTAGTGAGAACTTCCACGAAGAGACTTTGTCGAGTTCTGCCAATTCCATTCTACTGGCCATATTCCCAGCTATGCTCTCGTAATAGGCACAGCGCAAAGGATCTGCAGCTGCCGGCGAGTCGAAGTAAAATTGGAAGAAAATCAGAACGCGCAAGAAAGTCAGTCGCATCTTCAGAGAGGCAAATTCCTTGCAACGAATCAGATTCTTTGTCTAGAAGAAAAGTGATTTAGTTCGAACTGCCGAACTGCTATACTTGCACGTGCGGTGTGTGAGTACCCTGTGACATCTGAACAATGTGTAGCATGCATGGGACATCTGAAGAAGTGCAACGATGCCGCGACTGAGACTGTAGAGCGTTTGGACCTGCCACTGGCGAGGGCCTTGGCCATCATCACCTCTGCCGTTGAAAAGCGTCGCACCCGATTCTCGACATGGGGTTGGCAAAGCGACGCCATTTTCGGTTCTTTGCATCGATTAACTCAAGATCTGCACAGTTTACCAGAAGCACCCTGAAGTACGCTGTGTCGTGTCCAAATTCGGGCCTGATATGTTGGGTCGGGCTTGAGAATGACGGCCGCAAAGTTACGGGTCTCCTTTCTGGCGCACCCTGTACCTAAGTACAGTACAGTATATAACGTACGCAGGCCGATCTCTCTATGGTGTCGCCAGTCTGAGAACAAATGACCACCACTGGACACACATTCAGCCTCTGACGAAGACGCACGCTGACGACCGAAGCCCTACCATACCGTCTCATCCGCAACGGTTACAACTTGGACAAGTCCAACTCCTTACGACTGACTGACCACTCGAGGTTTGTATGGACTAGTATTTGTATTGACTACCAGACTCCCCTTGAGAGATTGAGATTGAGATATGTGCGAAGATGAGTCAATTTGGAAGTACTCGCCGATTTCGAACGGACTGACCGTTCGGTTCACGAAACTTTTTGTGTAGGTTAGGCGTCTTCGACGTCTTCCTTTGAGCTACCGTAATCTCCAAGGTGTTATTGGGATGGATACTGTGGTACCCCGCGGTGCAATTCGTAAAGGACATGCCGACTTACATTTCAGCAAGAAGATAGAATTTTGCTCAGTGGACTGGAAAGCTCTTCTTAGGACCACAAAAGATATCATTCTAGACCGACCATATCATCGTTCCGACTGCACCTGCAACAGTCGGACGGAAATTCGGCGTATTTGCTGCAATACCGGTACCTTACTAACTTAGTTAGTACACATCCGCATAGCATTTACTAATAGATTTCCGCGATGTAGGTTTTGCACTGGCGGCGCGAAGGACACAGGAAATCTTGACCTCGAGTTCGATTGGAGATTTGCAACGATTTCTCATATAGGTTTGATGAAATTTTGCGTCGGCGTCGCGACTCCGAGCACTTGAAGCGCCAAATCTCCGAAAAGTGCGCTTGCGACGCAACGCAACGGGAAATCCGCGACAATCGCAAGACTATGGCTGAAGAAATCGATGAAATGGAGTGTGACGCGGTTCGTTGGCGATTCCAAGAAGTCTTCACTTTGTACCAAGTTGTCAAAAGCGAGATGAAATGTCTTATTGTCTTCTCAGAGTCGCCTTTCCGAGCCCCAATTGGTGGAAGGGGAGTCGTCTTCTACCACCGCGTCGAAACGGGAGAAGGCGAAGGCCGAGTCAGCCCCTCCTCCTCCCCCACCCTCGAGGAGGAAGCGGGCCATCGAGAGCTCCACCGAAGAGGAGGAGGAAGAAGAGGAAGAGGACGAGGTGGATTGTATAAATAGTTGGTCATCGTACAATTTCTGTGCTTGGAACTGAGTACTTTGGTGGGAAACCTTCGAGACTTGATCTAACCTGTTGCGTAGCCCGGGGGGGCATTGATTGAGGGCGAATGCCCCCCCCCCCCCGCAGAGATTGGCGGGCAGGAAGCTTTATTGCATGCCGCGCTACACAGTGACAAGTGATACGTGACACTCCTTGAGTGTCAGATAGGCACTCCGCGTGATTGTTTTAGCAGACGGGGGCACAGAAACTCCAAGGGTTGCATTCCCGTTAAATTTGTTTGTTCCCAATTTCTTCAGTGTAGAACTAGGGTCTATAGCCGGGGGTGGGCCTAAGCAGATGCCATACAGCTACTTTTCTAAAGCTACCCACGCCACCCCCTACTGCCGCTGCTCATCTAGATTGTGTCTCCACTTGCGTCCCTCCAACCTAGACCATTCATTTATTTCATGTAAAATGCCTAAAGGCAGAAAGGGGAATATGTTCCAAGTAAGAAGCATGTAAAAGTAAGAGTAATAAATGATATTCCTATGGTGTAGCAAATGCGGCGCTTTGCGCCGCCCACCAATTTGTTAGAGAAAGAATAGTACCAGTATTGATTGAAAGAAAGCATTTTCGACTAAAATCATCCACACAAACTGCGCAAAGGTCACAACGACACGCTAGGATGTGCCGAATATGTTACCGCGTGTCGTTGTGACCTTTGCGCAGTTTGTGTGGATGATTTTAGTCGAAAATGCTTTCTTTCAATCAATACTGGTGCTATTCTTTCTCTAACAAATTGGTGGGCGGCGCAAAGCGCCGCATTTGCTACACCATAGGAATATCGTTTATTACTCTTACTTTTACATGCTTCTTACTTGGAACATATTCCCCTTTCTGCCTTTAGGCATTTTACATGAAATACTCTTACTTTTTGATTGGCGGAGCCAATCAACCCACGTTACCGATGTAGGCCACCTTGAGACACGACAGTAAAGGCTCTCGTACGAGTTTGAAATATTTGGGTAACGTACGGGACGAGCAGGGCAAGTTGGTAACACGTATGCAGGGCCTCCTGAACGAGCGGGGGCACTTTGAGGCACGCACAACACGATTAGAACAATTTTGCGACACGTATGCAGGGCCTCCTGAACGAGCGGAGGCACTTTGAGGCACGCGCAAAACGAACAGGACAATTTTGGGACACGTATGCAGGGTCTCCTGAACGAGCGGGGGCACTTCGAGACACGCACAAAACTTAACAGGACAATTTTGGGACACCTATGCAGGGCCTCCTGAACGAGCGGGGGCACTTTGAGGCACGCACAAAACAAGTAGAACAATTTTGGGACAAGCATGCAGGGCCTCCTGAACGATCGGGGGGACTTGGAGGCACGCACAAAACGAACAGGACAACTTTGGGACACGTATGCAGGGCCTCCTGAACGAACGGTGGCACTTTGAGGCACGCACAAAACGAGTAGAACATTCTGGGACACGTATGCAGAGCCTCCTGAGCGAGCGGAGACACTTTGAGGCACGCACAAAACGAACAGGACAATTATGGGACACCTGTGCAGGGTCTCCTGAACGAGCGGGGGCACTTTGAGGCACGCACAAAACTTAACAGGACAATTTTGGGACACCTATGCAGGGCCTCCTGAACGAGCGGGGGCACTTTGAGGCACGCACAAAACTTTACAGGACAATTTTGGGACACCTATGCAGGGCCTCCTGAACCAGCGGAGGCACTTTGAGGCACGCACAAAACCTAACAGGACAATTTTTGGACACCTATGCAGGGCCTCCTGAACGAGCGGGGGCACTTTGAGGCACGCACAAAACTTAACAGGACAATTTTGGGACACCTATGCAGGGCCTCCTGAACGAGCGGGGGCACTTTGAAAGCGAACAGGACAATTTTGTGACACCTATGCAGGGCCTCCTGAACGAGCGGGGGCACTTTGAGGCACGCACAATACTTAACAGGACAATTTTGGGACACCTATGCAGGGCCTCCTGAACGAGCGGGGGCGCTTTGAGGCACGCACAAAGCAAACAGGACAATTTTGGGACACCTATGCAGGGCCTCCTGAACGAGCGGGAGCACTTTGAGGCACGCACAAAACTTAACAGGACAATTTTGGGACACCTATGCAGGGCCTCCTGAACGAGCGGGGAAACTTTGAGGCACGCACAAAACGAACAGGACAATTTTGGGACACCTATGCAGGGCCTCCTGAGCGAGCGGGGGCACTTTGAGGGACGCACAAAACTTAACAGGACAATTTTGGGACACCTATGCACTTTGAGGCACGCACAAAACGAGTAGAACATTTTTGGACGCGTATGCAGGGCCTCCTGAGCGAGCGGGGACACTTTGAGGCACGCACAAAGCCCACAGGACAATTTTGTGACACCTATGCAGGGCCTCCTGAACGAGCGGGGGCACTTTGAGGCGCGCACGAAACTTAACAGGACAATTTTGGGACACCTATACAGGGCCTCCTGAACGAGCGTGGGCACTTTGAGGCACGCACAAAACTTTACAGGACAATTTTGGGACACCTATGCAGGGCCTCCTGAACCAGCGGAGGCACTTTGAGGCACGCACAAAACCTAACAGGACAATTTTTGGACACCTATGCAGGGCCTCCTGAACGAGCGGGGGCACTTTGAGGCACGCACAAAACTTAACAGGACAATTTTGGGACACCTATGCAGGGCCTCCTGAACGAGCGGGGGCACTTTGAAAGCGAACAGGACAATTTTGTGACACCTATGCAGGGCCTCCTGAACGAGCGGGGGCACTTTGAGGCACGCACAATACTTAACAGGACAATTTTGGGACACCTATGCAGGGCCTCCTGAACAAGCGGGGGCACTTCGGGGGTTGGTGTTATATGCTCGCAACCATCGGTGGGAGGAATGGAAGGCGACTGGACGAGATCCTGATTGATGGACGTTAGAGCGTGACGTGAAGGAGGAGGAGGAGGAGGAGGAGAAGAAGGAGACGGAGAAGAATTCACCCCCCGCCCGTGGGACAAGAAACGCGCCGCGATCCTTTTTGCGCCTGTAACTTTTGCTACACTGAACCGATTTTCACCAAATTTGGAATTTAATCTATTTATGATAAAGTCCTTTAGTGTGCCAAATTTCATCCACTTCCGTTTAGTACAGCCCGAGAAACAAACATCGTGACGATGGGAAAAGGTGCGCGCGGCCTGGATGGAACATATTATGGTTTGGCGCTGCCGCGCCAACCATGATTCCCAGAGCTAGGGTAAGAGTTAGGCCCAGAGCCCAGAGTTAGGGTAATTGGTGATCGTGTCTTGAGAATACACGCCGAAACACGGCACCAAATGTCTTGCTTTAGTTCCAGTAATTGCTTTTGTTGAAACGCGGTTTGTATTTGACGTTGCGATTGACGTCAAAGCCTGAGAAATGCCAGCGCTTTTATCGTGCGTTTGTGTTCTATTTCCCTTTTCGCGCTATTGTATTTCGCGATATCAATACATTTTACTAGTCGTTTCAATAACTTATAGGCCGATGTGGCACAAGTGACGCGTTGGAGCAGGCTGTACTGACCGCTGACTGTCTATAGCCACTCACAATGTAGAATGCCAGCGGCGCCCCAATTGTACAGGCGCGCCTTATCTACGCTACACAGCGGGGGCTCCCCCGTTGGGGTGACGGCGTCGGTGCTACAGTACGATGCTCCTATAACTCGGTTCGATTGCGCGTGCGTAGACGCCTTTCTCAGCGCGTCTTATATGGACGGCGTACTGTAGGCGCAGCAAAATCAATGGCGGACAGTATTTTCGGAATTTCGCGAAATTTTGCAGAGCGTGAGTATTCGTCCAAAATGAGCTTAAATACACCGCAAATCGCCAAACAAACGACGGATTCGCGTTCTGCGGCATCAGAAAGCCCAGACACAACTGTCAACACAATTTTGAAAATTCGACCCCGGGGGGGGACCCATTTTTTGGCCGCCCGGGTGCCGAAATCGGGGTAAAGGCGTCAAAATCGCAAAACAAACACCGGATTCGCGTTCAGCGTCGTCGGAAACCCCCGAAACAAGTGAAAACTCAATTTCGAAAATTTGACCCCGGGATTCAAAAATTCGGCGCGGCCGGGATACGGTACCTCAAAATGGTCAAGACACTTCGTCTAGACCAACTTTTAACGCGGAACACGATGCAACGGTCAATTTGCCGCTAAAGGCACGCTTTCCAGCCCAAAAATCCACCCAAAGTCGAAAATCCCAATTTTCCGCTCGGGACCCGGGACTTTTGTGACCGCGGATCTCCCGAACGACAAGACCGATCTCGGCGGTTTTGGTGTCGAATGAAAGGTAGTATAAGTGTCCAGGTCAGAAATTAAATTGGCGAGGATCCACCGTCGCAAACTCGAGTTACGATTTTTTAAAGGTCGGAAAAAAATTCAAAATTTTGAATTTTCTACCGTACTCCCGCGTCGGACCACCTAGGGAGCCCGTTCCGGCGATGCCGCCTAGCGGACCCAAAAGCCTACAACATATCCAAAAATCACCAAATTCGGTCCACTATTGCGAAAGTTGTGGGGTGATTTTTTTTTTTACTTAGTAAAAATTCGAATTTTTGAATTTTCGCAAAATTCTTCCACCGCCGAAATTTCTTCACCACCCGAGCACGCTGCGCGTCGTCATAAGCTATCTTTTAAAAAAAAAATTTGGCTCCCTAGGTGGTTCGTAGCGAGCGCTAGGACGTGTTATGTTAACTGTAGGCTTTACCGCTCCTATAGCACTCCTTCGCTTTTCAAGCGGCGGAGTGCCAAAAACTTTACTTGAGGCGCTCTACCTGTAACAAGGGAAACGTGCAGGAGAGCCTGCAGTGAAGCACTCCGACCAGAACGGGAGAAAGCAGAACGCCACTCACTTATCATGAGAAATAAGGCTGATTTCCGCCCAGAGATTCCCCACAAATTCTGCTGGCGCGCGAGTTTCAGAGTACTACGCATTTTCCACCACCTATGTACAAGGACCGGCGCGCAGCAGAACTCCACCGAATTCCTGTAGACCAGGCCGAATTGAGTCCAAAATGCGCCATTTCGCTTCGATTTAACCAGTAGCCGGCAGCTAAGATTCGGGGCTGCGCCAATCGCAGACTCGCCTTGCCATTCTGGACGGGAAGAATTGACAATTCATGCGCAAACGAGCGAAGCGAGTTACTAGTACTACCGCAGTAAGCGAGAGCCTCCACACACCTTCTCCTTCTTGTCCTTGAGGCGTCGGCAGGCGACCCTCTCCTTTTTCTCGAGTTTGGGCGTCTCGCCGGGACACTGAGCCAGAGGAATGCAGGATTCACCGTCCCAGACTCTGCCCTGTCTGCAGACGCAGCCGTCAGTCCAGGCGCCGTCTGGAGAGACCATGGGGTCGCCGCAGGGACTGGGCTCGTCGCAGGTGGGCACGCAGTCCTCGTGGGCCTTCTCCGCGTAGACTTGGCCGGCCAGGCACTCCAGGGCTGAAATGGACTCGACCGGGTACTGAGTGTAGCCCCATCCACGAAAAGTTAGCGAAGTCAAGTTGTAACTCACTGTCTTCGCAACTCGAACGCAAAAGTTGAGCGCTCCGGTTCAATCAGGCGCGAACGAATTAGTCAAATTCAACGACCGCGTCGCCTTTGGGATGGATACATGGGCGACCAGTTTTGCACCCTGTATCGGCAATTGCGCGAGAACTTTTGCATCCGAGTTGTGTGTGCAAGCGTGACTTCGATAGCCCATATACAGCGGGCAGCGGAACAGCGCGAGCGGGACAACAACAGTGCTCTCCCCACTCACGGCATCCGCCAGCCGCTCTCCACGGTCCCAGCTGGCCGCTTCGGCCGCAGATCCTTGCGTAGGTCTCGAAGATGCCGCAGGCGTAGCCGGCGTCGTAGCAGACGTCGTGCAGGCAGTTGGCGAACCACACCTCTCTCGCCTCCGCTCCACTCTCGAAGCAGGCGGAGAAGGGGCCCCCCGCAAGGGTGATCAACTCGCACGTCTTGCGGGCCTTCTCGAGCGCCTGCCCAGAACAGGGATAGCTGGCGATCGAACGCTTCTTCCGACTGTTCATCACGTGGTCGGTGGCGCACCTGCAAGCAAGGGGTACTATTGTTGCTATGCGTGAGAATATGTACATAAATGAGCGCGTGGCGCCCTTAATTATTGCCGGAAGTACTTTGTCGAAAACGGGGCGTCACCCTATAACGCTCTCAGATCACAAACTCTGTACCATGTCAGTCAAAATACAAAGTCAACATGCAAATGGAGCTTGCTACTCGCCAGCAAGTCTTACAGTGCGTCATCCTATAGGGAGTTTGAGCGAACATACACAAGTCATTCATAGTAGAGACGCGCAAAACCCTTATCCTATCACCCACCCGGCAGGAGTCAGCGGCTGATGGACGAAGTGGTCGAAGTACTGCTGCATCGTGAGCGCCGTTGAACCGACCGCCTGACCATTGGGCAACACGAAGTCGTCCTCTGAGTGTCAACACAGGGCGTTGCGCGTGCAATGTACCGTGCCACGGGCCATGGCCGTCTAGACGGATTTTGCCTGGTCCAGGCCATGGCTGCCTTCTCGAGCAGAAGCCGGCCATGGCCTGTGACATTCATACAAATGCTTCAAACCTACTGGGAGCGAAGTTGTGTCGTCCGCAGACTCCGCAGAGCATGTTTTCGGTGAGTGTGGCCAGCTTGGGAGAGAGATAGACGCCGGATTCACTGGGCCACTTTGTGATTATGTGGACCTTGAGACCAAAAGGCGTGGCGATGTAGAGCTTAGTGGGGTTGGTGGGGTCTCTGTAGACGTCGATTTCCTGACCGTTTGGCAGAACGTGGCTGTACTGAGGCAGAGCCCAGCCGACTGGCTGCCCGTTCACCTGAAGCGTGGGCGTAGCATGCACTTACATAAGGTAGCCAGAAAGAGTATCTATGTATGTATCTAGAACTCTTGCACGCACATCATATTACGACAAACTTCCAATGGTTATAGTGAATAGGTCGATGTCTAAAACGCTTCAAGTATGTACCTTAAGTCTGCAATTGTGCAAGTGGAGAATGTACCTAAGGTGAGAAATAAAACTTAAGTTTGTTTACATTTTATTTTACTCTTTCGTTTAATGGCAATACTGCATGTATCTCAATCCAAGAAAGACGCCGAAACCATCCGTAAAGCCTAGCAACAAGCTGCTGCCCACTTCACTCGTATCCCATTACTGCTTAATATTATTCATTACAGTAATCTAGTCATTTACGGTACCTTCACGCCGCCGTTGATGTCCACTGTCGCTTCGTCACCGCTGTCAGGATAGTGAACGGTTATGTATTCGACACAGGCGGCGCCGTCACAAAGACGGTTCTTTCCGTGCACCTGTGTTATATGAATATGGCAATCATTCTGATTAGAATGTACATGCGCAGTAGAAAATCGCTGTATTTCTGACGACATCGTGTGAAGGCGCCAAAGACACGGAAAGTGAAAATCAAAGTCACCTCTTAGGTACCATACCTCGAAGCGCGGGATTCCCATTGCACCCAACTCCCTCCATCCCTGCTCGCCGCAGGGTCCCGTCATTGTGTACTTGCACGTGTCGTGGTATTCGAAATAGTTGTTGTCGAATGCAGTCATATGCGGGTCGTCTCTCGCAGTGCAGTGACGTTCCGCCTTCAAACCTGCAACGAAGCTGCTGCTCTGACGACGACGACGACGACGACGACGACGACGACGACGACGACGACGACGACGACGACGACGACGACGACGACGACGACGACGACGACGACGACGACGACGACGACGACGACGACGACGACAACAACAACGACGACGACAACAACAACAACAACAACAACAACAACAACAACAACAACAACAACAACAACAACAACAACAACAACAACAACAACAACAACAACAACAACAACAACAACAACAACAACAACAACAACAACAACAACAACAACAACAACAACAACAACAACAACAACAACAACAACAACAACAACAACAACAACAACAACAACAACAACAACAACAACAACAACAACAACAACAACAACAACAACAACAACAACAACAACAACAACAACACGACGACAACAACAACAACAACAACAACAACAACAACAACAACAACAACAACAACAACAACAACAACAACAACAACAACAACAACAACAACAACAACAACAACAACAACAACAACAACAACAACAACAACAACAACAACAACAACAACAACAACAACAACAACAACAACAACAACAACAACGACGACGACGACGACGACGACGACGACGACGACGACGACGACGGCGGCGGCGGCGGCGGCGGCGACTAAATCACCAGTGCATTCGTCGCTGATCCAGTCGCGGGTGGCCGCCACTCCAACATAGACTCCAAAACCGCCCGGAAGGTTGCATCGGCCGTGGTCTCCTATCCCCAAAGCAGTTCCGGCCAGACGCCAAACGCCGTTTTCTTGGTACATCATTGGGCCTAGAAGACTCCAAAGGCTGAAACTCGACAGTCGACGCTTTCTATGAGGATGCTTACACACCGCCGCTGTCTCCCCAGCACAGATTCTGGAAAGCCGGAGCCCCGTCATTCCGAACGCAAATGTGACGCGAGGAGTCCAGCGTCGCGCCAAAATCGGTCGGCATGTCGTCTGGACAACCCGGATTGAAGGTGTTGATATGCAACTCCTGAACACAGCACCAGTAAAGCTGCTCGTGTGTGAGTGCGTGCTTGTAAGCGTGTGCGCGTGCGCGTGCGCGTGCGCGTGGGTGTGGGTGTGCGCGTGCGTGTATGTGTGCGAGTGTGTGTGCGTGTATGTGTGCGTGTATGTGTGCGTGTATGTGTGCGTGTATGTGTGCGTGTATGTGTGCGTGTATGTGTGCGTGTATGTGTGCATGTATGTGTGCATGTATGTGTGCATGTATGTGTGCGTGTATGTGTGCGTGTATGTGTGCATGTATGTGTGCGTGTATGCGTGCGCATGCGCGTGCGTGCGTGTCCACGCGCGTTGAACGTATAATGCCACAAAGGTTCGCTGCCATGATCGAAGAGATCAGCATGTACTGTATTGCATGCAGTTCACCTGAAGGATATTGGTGGCACGCAGCGGATTGAGAGAGGGGTCAGAGACGCCCCAGCCCGATATCCACACTTTGCTTCCCGGCGTCGGGTCGTGGGTGGCTAGCTCGATTGGCTGAACAACACTGGATACCGCATCTCCGCCAATAAGTCCCCCCGCCCCCCCCCCCCTTCCGATAAGATGTACCTACTGTGGGTAAGTACAGTACATATCTACAGTGCCGCTATATAAAGGGTGTCCCATTTATCTATCCCTAGTTTTGATCGCTAATAACTTCTGCGTTTTCCAATTAAATTTGCTGAAATTTAAACACGACAAAGATACATGAAAAGAATTGTTTGTCTCCAAATTTCAGCTGGAACACTCTAAGCACGTCTGAATGACAAGGCGAAATGCGATGTACGTTAATTTCGCAATTTTCTACTGACTCGCTCGGCTGATCTGCACCAAGCACTGACCGCATACTGTGACAAAATAGTCCGGAGAATTCTAAGTTTGATATTGACCTTCTGTTGCCAAAAAGACATTACCCTGCGATAATGGTATTCCCCCTGAAAGGGCGTCAAAAAGTGTCCGTCTCAGAAGACGTGGAGGAGGCGAAGACAGCGATCGAAAACGACGGAGGTCACGTCGAGCTCCGTAACTTGTGATTGGCGCAGTTGGATTTCGTGAAATTTGGAGACAAAAAATTCTTTTCGTGTATCTTTGTCTTGTCCAAATTTCAGCGAAATTTATTGCAAAACGAAAAAGTTATTAGCGACCAAAACTAGGGATAGATAAATGGGACACCCGGTAGGTACACACATTCTCCTTGACAATGTCTAACTGAAGATCACTGTCTGCCAGCCAGCCAGTAAAACATAAACGTAGGTAGGTCTTTGATCAAAAGCACAGCAATTCGAGCCTCAAAACCATTTAAACGTGTACGAAAATGCGGCTAAACTGGCTATGATAGAAATTTTTTGGAATTCCCGAGAAGGTCAAAATAGCAGACGCTTTCTCGCTCAAATACCTGGAGCCTCTCTGGTCTTAGGTTAAAGAAATATGTACTATGACTCTCATTTGGAGGAATTACAGTTCGCTCAATTCATAAGAAGGGAAGAACCAATTCCATAACCAAGTAACCTGAATCTCGGGCGTGAAGGTTATTGGGGGAATTCTGACGAGGGCGAGGTCCAAGCCGTCCGGGTGCAAAGACACCTCGAGGGCGTTCACCACAACTTCAGTGCCTTCCTGCCTGTTGCGCCTGAACAGCAACCACACTCACAGTATTACATGCACGAATGGCACACGAACTGCATCGGATGGTGACCAACAGAAACACGATTGCACAGTTCAAATCGTATTTTTTTCAGTTGACATTATGCAGTGGCGGGTCCAGGATTTTGCGATAAGGGGGCACAAATTCCAAAAAAATTTTCTAAGCACCGCAGGCGTAAATTTCGCTAAATTTAGCTTTGATTGCGCTGCAGGGGCAACTCTTTACGTTTCGCGCCTTCAACATGCTAAAATTTGCCTAAATTGAGCGCGGCAGGCGAAAATTTGGCGATTCTTGCCCATAATTGCCAAATTCTCTTGTAAAATAGCGCCGCAGGCGAAAATTTTTTTACATTCGTGTGTAACATAAGAATAGTTTTGCTTAAAGATCGGGGGGGCAGTGGGTGGGGGGAGGGGGCGGTGCCCCCCCCCCCCCCCCCGGGCCCGCTAGTGAAACTGTGATGCCGGTTGACCTTCAGGTACCGTAAATACGCCAATAAGCTTTCCTCTTGACCTCGTAAGTCTGGACGTTGGCGTCCAAGTTGGAGAAGTGGAGGGGGGCTTCTCAGAGTATTTACGGTATGCCATTATTACGTCCATATACTATGCAATTATATTTCTTTACGTAATTGCATTTATATGAGAGTATTGGAATTTAAGCTTGCTTAATTTGGAACTGAACTGGAGCAGAGCAAGACATCGACCTTGGCGGGAATTCTACAAGAATATGAGATTGGACAAGCAAACTTTTGGCATCAAACCGCGGAGAGTAAACCGCGAGTTTCGGGTTAAATTATGAGGTTCGCAGCATGTTGCGACAGCGTTTCATGCAATACCACAATGCATTGTATAGCCCCTCTGAGACCGCAGGTATTCGCATGATACCTGACAGAAGGCATTCTGTCAGATGATGCCTCAGCCGTTCACATGATGCCTCAATCATTGAAGTCGATCATATGTAATACTCGAATGGTTCACAGAAAATAAAGTAGCACTTGACCTGAGATCAGTCCATTGGTGTACTCAAGTGACTCGAGTGACTCATTGCTTTGATGTCCGAATGAAATCTGTGCTGACATCCTCACCCATCCCCCCTTCTTCCTTCCTTCATTCCTTGGGTGGGGCACGTTGCCTTTTCCCAGACTGTGTCACCTTCATTGTCTGCTGGGTTGTTTGAGACAGCTGCAGGAAAATGTATCCCAATCGTCTCCCATCACTCAAAATGGGAAGAAGCTACCCTAAATCATTGCAAGAGTTGGAGTCTGTGAGATGCGATTGGATGTTGGGCCATTTCCCAAGATTTATCCACTCGAGTAGGAGGCAGAAATGTCGGCTTCACCTCCCTGGCAAAATAATGTCCAAAAACACAACTTGCAATTCTATATAATATTTGTGGCCTGTTCTTGCACTCCAAGTTGCGCTATGAGGCATTTCACAGACTTGCCGATGTTTCTTGTTATCTCCCGCTAAGTGTGCTTAGACAAGATTGGATTTCGATTTTTATTTTGATGAAAACAGTGCCATTTTTTAGTTATTTTAGACTTTGGAGTAACCCATTTTGGTGAACAGCATTAGAAGATGAGAGCAGTGTGTCATTGTGTCAGGCATCAAAACAAGCAACTGCACTATAACTGAATGGCTGGCACATCAAAATCATACAGCCCAATGGGTCATGTATCAACAATATTTGGCGTCACCTGCTGAGCGTCATTGAAGCATCAATCGAATCATTCAGTTCCAATTTCTTGATGCTTTCCATTGTCAGGTATCAACCTGAATCGTTGAGGTACAACATTGAATGGAGCGATGTAAAAATACATCCTGCGGTCTCAGAGGGGATAGTTGTATAGTATGTTATAGTATAGCATACTATACTATACAACAATTCCTTGGGCATTTGTTGTACACTGCTATACTATACAACAATTGATGTCAGATTTGGCATACTATACAATACTATACAACAATTCGATCTTATTCTACAATGCATTGTTGTACAAAATTGCGGCGTTGTGTGCAGCAAAATGATGCATGGACGGCTTCCAAAGCTCAAGTATGGTTACCAATCCTTTGTTTCTGTGGCGTTTTGACCCGATTGGAGGTTGATTTTGCACAGAATTGTGCGGCTATGCTAAATTTTGCGTCTGAAATCTTACACTCAGGTCGCATTATTCGGCCATTTCCAATTTGCCGTACAAGAATTCATATTGTTGTACAATGCAACAATTGAATTTACAGAGGCCATACTATACTATACCATACAACAATTCATTTCGGAGGTTTATACAATACAATACTGTGTTGCGATCGACAGAAACTACAGTTCAAGTGTCCACTGGCCCCTCTGGTTGCAATAGGATAGTCACACAACACAGTTGGCCGAGAAAGGAGGTGTCACCACAAACGAACGCGTGATCGCCCAGGGTGATGGTGATGTCAGTGACGGAGTCAGTCTTGAGGTGGGGGCACTCGGTGGTTCCCAACGTTGTCATGTCGTCGCAGAGGCAATGGCGGGCCGTCAGTAGACAGGTCTCGCTGATCAGCGCCCCGCCGCAGAACGCGTTGCCCGCCAAGAGGTGCGCTTGGAACGGGTACTCGTGCGCCTGGGCGTCCATGCCTGTATGCATGCATACGGTGGAGATTTGCGAAAGAATGGCGACGTTGTTCAGTATTCAAAGACGTCGAGATGACGACTTCGATGCTTTTGAAGTCTACATCCCCCCCCCCCCCCCCTCTCTTCGTGCAGTATCCCTACTACAGTGACCATCAGCACACGACTGATGCCGTAAAGTGTCCCCCCTACCATTGACAATGGCAGGTTGGACGAGGGAATCAGGCGTCGTCCCTTCATCAGGGGCGGGAGTGCCCAGAATGAGAGCCCCGAAGTCGACCTGGCTTCCGGCCAGCTGCGCCCAGCAGCCCACTAGCAGAGCTGCTACTACCGCCACCGTCGACCGTAGAAAAGCCATGAACTTCGCGATTTCTTCTCCGTAGGTACAGTACTTCGCCAGTCAGTTGACGAATGAGAGTCTGGGGGGAAGAATCAGCCTATTTGTACGCGCGCCGCCGATTCGCGTGGGCTGGAAGTTGCAAGGAGATAATTGGCGACAATTGTGCAGACCTGTTTCGAAGCGGGTTCCGATTCGCCGCGGGAATGCAGAAAACTAAATCGCCGAAAAGCCCACAACGCCGAAAACGGCGTGTGCGTACACGTACCTACCACCTACGTGCATCCCCCCCCCCCCCCCCCCCCCCCTACTCTCCCCATCGGAGCCTTCACCCTTTACCGCTCGCTCAATTACAGGTACCTTACAATACAATAGGTACGTATCGGATGGTGTTCTTTATCCAGCAAGGTTCGGTGTGGTTCGGTGTGAAAAGTAGATGGAAGGTACAATAGATACTGTAGCTCGGATGAGCGAAATCCCCCGTTGTCAACTTGTGTACTCTTCGCATGTAAGCCTATGGTCCAGACTGAAGGAATATTGTGTGTGTCGTGTCGTCTCGCTGAGTCCCTCGTCAGCGCAATTGGTTATTCGCAAGTATCAGCGTCGGGATGCGCGCAACCAATGAGTATCGACAGGGGCGCCACAAATAGTCCGCGCAAAGTTGTCGAGCTTGCGCTGCGTCACATACCCCCCCCCCCCCCCCTTCCCCCAACCTCCCACAAATCAGAGGCGAAAGATTGTCACGCCGCGCGCCGCCGCTCTACAGTCCATTCAAAACGCCGAATGCGAAAACGGTGAAAACCACGTGCAAAGTTTGCACCGTCGAGAATTCTGCACCCGGTCAGCAGAAGGGCCGTTTTCTCGCGAAATCCAAAATTTGAATTTCGAAACCTAACATCGGATGAAAGAGTACGTCAAGACATTTTAGTTG
>JASAMZ010011696.1:0-23761 GCA_030248115.1 Linhomoeus sp. GSCO2_2
GCGGCGTCTCTTGATTCGGAGGATCGTTTCTTCCCACGTGATTTTAGCCTCCTCCTTTTCGGCAGGCGTCAGCTGCTTCATTTGTAGCCCGACTTGCCTGGCAACCATGACAGTATTTACACGCACTAAGGTGGCACGTTCTGGATCAGAATTACTACTGCATTGTGCGTACAAACTCACTGTCCAAAGAGGTAGTCGTCGTCTTGTTCACCTATAGCAGCAACCTTCTCAGCCTCCTCGATTTTACAGCACACACGGTTGATCTGGTCCTCCAATGTTGAAATTACGGACGTCGATGGCCTCTTACGACTCCCATTTCTTGGGGTTCGCGACTTCGACGGCGCAGCTGGTGTTTTCATTATTGTAGACGACGCTCTGCCACTCAAAGCAGTGTCGCTGTCCGTCAAGGCTTCCTCCTTGTCGTCATTCAGGAGCAGAGGGTCGAGCTCGTTTTTTCGCCGCGCCTCAGCGCGGCGAGGTGTATATATACGGATGACAATGTGTGTGTGTGTGTGTGTGTGTCTGTCTGTGTGTGTGTTTCCGTCGCACGGAAGTAAAGTCAGTGACATATGTGGTCAAGTAGAGTCGATGTCGCTGAGTACGGATCCGATGTCCGTTTCTGTTGCTAATTTCGCATTTTCGAGATATTCGCAATTAAAATTCGAAAATGTCGAAAATCGACTTTTTCGTCTGATGCGCTAGCCGCGAAATTTCTTCAGAAATGGAAGGAGCATGGACCGCAGATAATTTGTAACACAAAAGAAATTTTTGCAAATGTGGAATTTAGTGGAAATACGCAATTGTTTGTCAGAATTGCGTAAATTGACTAAAATACAACGTCATTTATTGACGAATGTGAATGCAGAAATGGAAAGGTCGTATGCCAACAAGAATTTGTGACATAGTTTTGCAGTTTTTAAAAATTGCATTTTCGAGATATTTGCAATCAAAATATAAAATGTCAAAAATCGACTTTTTCGCCTGATGATATAGAGGCGAAATTTCTTCAGAAATGGAAAGAGCATAGACTGCGGATAATTATGGAATTTAGTAGAAATACGTGATTATTTTTTAGAATTCCATAAATCAACAAAATAGAACGTCGTTTCTTTGTTGAATTTGAACGCAGAAATGGTACGGCCGTATGCCAATAAAAATTTGTGACATAGTTTTACAGTTTTAATAAATTCCAATTTCGAGATAATTAGAATTAAAATTTAAAAAAATTTCAAAATCGAGATTTCCTTCTGATGCCTAGAACAGCTGTTTATTGATGAATGTGCACTCGGAAACAGAAATGCATACGCTGAACACAGGAATTCGCTCGCACCAAACTGTTGGCAAGTTTTTTTGTTGGATGTGACGTTTTCACACAGGTAGGAAACATCAGGTAAACGGCGTCGTATCATGCCGATAACATATAGCGAACGCGGCGATATCACTGAGCTTCAGATCAGCTGTACAGGCAACCGTATCGTGGGGATAGCTGCACTTGGCATTAAGGTTCACATTCTCAAGACACTTTCTCCAGATGCGGCTAACGATGGGTACAAAGTTCACTATACTGTTCACCAAAATTTGACAGACACAAAGCATAGGTTGAACTTTTTACACACACAGCTTGTTTCGCCCGGCCTCAGCCGGGCGAACCCCTACGAGAGCTTATCGTCCGTTCGTGCGTCCGTTCGTGCGTCTGTAACGCTCTCATATCTCGGCGTTGGTAAGTCGTAGGAAGGCGATCTTGGGCTTTATGGATAGGTCTCGACTCACTGAGAATTGCGCTAAGAGGTTTCGAAATTCAAAAGTTTGAATTACGCGCGCTACAGTAACCCGAAGGTCAAAACTGAAAACGGCTCTAACTCGCTCGTCTTACGTCGTAGAGCGGCGCGCGATAGGTCAACTAAAAGGTTTCGACGTGCTCTTTCGTTTGGCATTAAAAATTTTCTTAATTACGCAAACACGCAACACGAAAAGCGACATACTTGCGTTTTTGACACAGAAATCGCTCTAGCTCACTCAGCGTGCGTCGTAGAGAGACGGTGTTAAGTTGGTTGGATAGCTCTCGACTCACTGATCATTTGTTCTTCTATTGGTCGAAACCCAAAAGTTTGAATTTCGCGCGCTACAGTAACCCAAAGGTTCAAAACGCAAAACTTCTCTAACTCGCTCGTCTTCCGTCGTAAAGAGGCGATCTTGAGGTGGTTGAATAGGTTTCGGCACACTGATCATTCCGTTAAGAGAAGTCGAGATTCAAAAGTTTGAATTTCGCGAGCTACAGTAACTCAAAGGTTGAAACAGCAAAGCGACTCTAACTCGCTCGTCTTACGTCGTAGTGCGGCGTGCGATAGGTCTACTAAAAGGTCTCGACGCGGTCTTTCGCTTGGCATAAAACATTTTCTAAATTACGCAAACACGCAACACGAAAAACGACATTCTCGCGTTTTTAACACAGAAGTCGCTCTACCTCGCTCAGCGTGCGTCGTAGAGAGACGATCTTGAGTTTGTTGGATAGGTCTCGACTCACTGATCATTTGTTCTTCGATTGGTCGAAACTCAAAAGTTTGAATATCGCAAGCTACAGTAACCCAACGGTTCAAAACGCAAAACTTCTCTAACTCGCTCATCTTCCATCGTAGAGAGACGATCTTGAGCACGTTGAACAGCTTTCGGCACACTGATCATTCCTTTAAGAGAAGTCGAGATTCAAAAGTTTGAATTTCGCGAGCTACAGAAACTCAAAGGTTCAAACAGCATATCGTCCCTAACTCGCTCGTCGTACGTTGTAGAGCGGCATTCGTTCGACCGTTTGAAAGCTTACGTTGAGACAGTTGTTGAGCGGTCATTCCTAAAGAAATACTTTTGTTTTTTTAACTCTTGTCGTACGAACAACTTTGTCTGCTAAAGAAATTAATCCCGGGCGATCCCAATGTTGCCCTGCAAGAACGCCTCAGAAAGGAGCGTGTCAGAAGTAGCGCATGAACAGTGGACTCCGGGCGGGCGCGCGTCATATCGGAAAGGCTTCGAAACACTTTACAAAAGTATCCACTCTTTTACTCTTCCACTTTAAAATACTCACAAACCACTCTGTATTAATAAAACAACTCAACTTTTTTAAAACAGCTTGTTGTCGTCTACCATGGAGGTAGCAAACATGTCTGAAGCAGTGGCTGTGCGATCATCGATCAATATTCACGAGATATGTCTCAGGACAATTCACCCGCTTGTGAAGCGTCGTATGTACTCCATTGGACCAGTCCCACAATCGTTTTCTTTGTCGGGGTCTGCTTCAGCATCGTCATCGCCAGCTGGCATATTTGAGGATCGCCTACAACAGAGTTCGAACTTCAAAGCCACAAATTAAGACAGCGCAAGGAACAAAACAGGCACTTCGCTCGAGTTGAAATAAACGGCGTCAGGAAGTCCATAGACCGGATCCATCCAGTGGTTTCAGTGGGCGGCTGGTACGTGTCTCCACTGTTTGGCTTCTTTTTAGCCCTTCCAAGCCGCGTCCGTAGCTGATACCACTCCTTTTCCAAAACTTTGGCATCGATTCCAAACTGCTTTTCAAGTTTCACCCAGGCGTCCGCCTTGGCTAGTTTGTCTCTGTAACTCTTCTCGTCCTTCTTCCAAATACATTCGTATTGTGATCGCATTGCTGAGATAAATTCAGCCTCGACCTTTGCGTCGAGCATACTAATACGCACCCGCTTAGCACTGAGACAGGTCAGTTATTACTCGGCCAACCACTGAAGTGAAGCCAAAATTCGGCTCAGTGACGCAGGTGGGGGAAGCCGCAAAGGTGGGATGGTGGGGACCCAGCTGGCGGCGTCTCTTGATTCGGAGGATCGTTTCTTCCCACGTGATTTTAGCCTACTCCTTTTCGGCAGGCGTCAGCTGCTTCATTTGTAGCCCGACTTGCCTGGCAACCATGACAGTATTTACACGCACTAAGGTGGCACGTTCTGGATCAGAATTACTACTGCATTGTGCGTACAAAGTACAAACTCACTGTCCAAAGAGGTACAGTCGTCGTCTTGTTCACCTACAGCAGCAACCTTCTCAGCCTCCTCGATTTTACAGCACACACGGTTGATCTGGTCCTCCAATGTTGAAATTACGGACGTCGATGGCCTCTTACGACTCCCATTTCTTGGGGTTCGCGACTTCGAAGGCGCAGCTGGTGTTTTCATTATTGTAGACGACGCTCTGCCACTCAAAGCAGTGTCGCTGTCCGTCAAGGCTTCCTCCTTGTCGTCATTCAGGAGCAGAGGGTCGAGCTCGTTTTCGTCGTCTACCATGGAGGTAGCAAACATGTCTGAAGCAGTGGCTGTGCGATCATCGATCAATATTCACGAGATATGTCTCAGGACAATTCACCCGCTTGTGAAGCGTCGTATGTACTCCATTGGACCAGTCCCACAATCGTTTTCTTTGTCGGGGTCTGCTTCAGCATCGTCATCGCCAGCTGGCATATTTGCTGGCACGACACACGGCAAACAATTGCACCACAGCGAAGGGGCCATTCTGCCGCGCTGCATAGGAGATTCCGCCCACTCACTCTTTCCTGTCGCTGCCCCCACTGCTCATTACACTCACTACCCATCTTCGGACGTCAGATTAAGGCCGGTTCACAATGAGCGTAAGCGTAAGCGCAAGCGCAAGCGTAAACGATCAAGTAGGTGCATTTGATAGGTTCCGTTCACAGTGAGCGCGCGGCGTAAGCGCAAGCGCAAGTGTTTGCGCAAAACTCTATCCTGGCGTAAGCGTAAGCGCAAGCCAACTAGATTGCGCGCACGTAAAGAAGGGAGGGCGTTCACAATATGGGCGCACAGCGCAAGCGCAGAGTGACCGCGGGTCACCCATTTCTTTGCGGGCGCAGGCAAATTTGCCTAAAGAATGCACCACCGAAGTTTGCCTAGTAGACGGCTGTTGGCGTCGAATTCGATCGATTGCTTCTTTGTCTCTGCTGACTTCAAAGCCTCTGAAATGCTCGACGCAAAGGTCGAGGCTGAATTTATCTCAGCAATGCGATCACAATCGGGTTGAGCGCGTCAGCGCTCAACTTGTTCGGCCGGGGGCCAGTGCGCCCCCGGGTACTAGGGGTTAGTACTACGTCATATAGGTAGACGTAACCGATCGGGCTGAAATTTTCACCATAGAGGTTCATAGTAACAAGAAGTATTGTGCTATAATTTCAGCCAGATCGGTCGAGTGGTTCCCGAGATATTAAACAAAAACTGTCGAAAAATTAACCGATCTTCTTCACATATCCAGGTTTAAGGCCTCGTTCTCGGGAACGGTACTAGCTAGAGTAGAGTTTTATGGCTCGTTAGATCCGCCTACTAATCGGATTTTTTATGTTAAAAAATCACCGAGATCGGTTGAGTATTCCGAGAGTTGTGGTGGATTAAAAAAATGGCCGAAATTTTGGCTAAGTCCCACTCAAGACGGCCGAGCTCTGCTGGTGCATGCTGGGGCGCCAATCGAAGTGATCCGGTCTAGACCACCATAGGGTGAATAAATGTGTAAAACATTTCATCTTTCTAGGTTGTATGGTTCTTGAGATATGGATGCACAAAGGTCAGATCCGGTAACAATCCGGGGCTTGGCTCAAGACGGCCGAGCTCTGCTGGTGCATGCTGGGGCGCCAATCGAAGTGATCCGGTCTAGACCACCATAGGGTGAATAAATGTGTAAAACATTTCATCTTTCTAGGTTGTATGGTTCTTGAGATATGGATGCACAAAGGTCAGATCCGGTAACAATCCGGGGCTTGGCTCAAGACGGCCGAGCTCTGCTGGTGCATGCTGGGGCGCCAATCGAAGTGATCCGGTCTAGACCACCATAGGGTGAATAAATGTGTAAAACATTTCATCTTTCTAGGTTGTATGGTTCTTGAGATATGGATGCACAAAGGTCAGATCCGGTAACAATCCGGGGCTTGGCTCAAGACGGCCGAGCTCTGCTGGTGCATGCTGGGGCGCCAATCGAAGTGATCCGGTCTAGACCACCATAGGGTGAATAAATGTGTAAAACATTTCATCTTTCTAGGTTGTATGGTTCTTGAGATATGGATGCACAAAGGTCAGATCCGGTAACAATCCGGGGCTTGGCTCAAGACGGCCGAGCTCTGCTGGTGCATGCTGGGGCGCCAATCGAAGTGATCCGGTCTAGACCACCATAGGGTGAATAAATGTGTAAAACATTTCATCTTTCTAGGTTGTATGGTTCTTGAGATATGGATGCACAAAGGTCAGATCCGGTAACAATCCGGGGCTTGGCTCAAGACGGCCGAGCTCTGCTGGTGCATGCTGGGGCGCCAATCGAAGTGATCCGGTCTAGACCACCATAGGGTGAATAAATGTGTAAAACATTTCATCTTTCTAGGTTGTATGGTTCTTGAGATATGGATGCACAAAGGTCAGATCCGGTAACAATCCGGGGCTTGGCTCAAGACGGCCGAGCTCTGCTGGTGCATGCTGGGGCGCCAATCGAAGTGATCCGGTCTAGACCACCATAGGGTGAATAAAGTGTGTAAAACATTTCATCTTTCTAGGTTGTATGGTTCTTGAGATATGGATGCACAAAGGTCAGATCCGGTAACAATCCGGGGCTTGGCTCAAGACGGCCGAGCTCTGCTGGTGCATGCTGGGGCGCCAATCGAAGTGATCCGGTCTAGACCACCATAGGGTGAATAAATGTGTAAAACATTTCATCTTTCTAGGTTGTATGGTTCTTGAGATATGGATGCACAAAGGTCAGATCCGGTAACAATCCGGGGCTTGGCTCAAGACGGCCGAGCTCTGCTGGTGCATGCTGGGGCGCCAATCGAAGTGATCCGGTCTAGACCACCATAGGGTGAATAAATGTGTAAAACATTTCATCTTTCTAGGTTGTATGGTTCTTGAGATATGGATGCACAAAGGTCAGATCCGGTAACAATCCGGGGCTTGGCTCAAGACGGCCGAGCTCTGCTGGTGCATGCTGGGGCGCCAATCGAAGTGATCCGGTCTAGACCACCATAGGGTGAATAAATGTGTAAAACATTTCATCTTTCTAGGTTGTATGGTTCTTGAGATATGGATGCACAAAGGTCAGATCCGGTAACAATCCGGGGCTTGGCTCAAGACGGCCGAGCTCTGCTGGTGCATGCTGGGGCGCCAATCGAAGTGATCCGGTCTAGACCACCATAGGGTGAATAAATGTGTATAAAACATTTCATCTTTCTAGGTTGTATGGTTCTTGAGATATGGATGCACAAAGGTCAGATCCGGTAACAATCCGGGGCTTGGCTCAAGACGGCCGAGCTCTGCTGGTGCATGCTGGGGCGCCAATCGAAGTGATCCGGTCTAGACCACCATAGGGTGAATAAATGTGTAAAACATTTCATCTTTCTAGGTTGTATGGTTCTTGAGATATGGATGCACAAAGGTCAGATCCGGTAACAATCCGGGGCTTGGCTCAAGACGGCCGAGCTCTGCTGGTGCATGCTGGGGCGCCAATCGAAGTGATCCGGTCTAGACCACCATAGGGTGAATAAATGTGTAAAACATTTCATCTTTCTAGGTTGTATGGTTCTTGAGATATGGATGCACAAAGGTCAGATCCGGTAACAATCCGGGGCTTGGCTCAAGACGGCCGAGCTCTGCTGGTGCATGCTGGGGCGCCAATCGAAGTGATCCGGTCTAGACCACCATAGGGTGAATAAATGTGTAAAACATTTCATCTTTCTAGGTTGTATGGTTCTTGAGATATGGATGCACAAAGGTCAGATCCGGTAACAATCCGGGGCTTGGCTCAAGACGGCCGAGCTCTGCTGGTGCATGCTGGGGCGCCAATCGAAGTGATCCGGTCTAGACCACCATAGGGTGAATAAATGTGTAAAACATTTCATCTTTCTAGGTTGTATGGTTCTTGAGATATGGATGCACAAAGGTCAGATCCGGTAACAATCCGGGGCTTGGCTCAAGACGGCCGAGCTCTGCTGGTGCATGCTGGGGCGCCAATCGAAGTGATCCGGTCTAGACCACCATAGGGTGAATAAATGTGTAAAACATTTCATCTTTCTAGGTTGTATGGTTCTTGAGATATGGATGCACAAAGGTCAGATCCGGTGACAATCCGGGGCTTGGCTCAAGATGGCCGAGCTCTGCTGGTGCATGCTGGGGCGCCAATCGAAGTGATCCGGTCTAGACCACCATAGGGTGAATAAAGTGTAAAACATTTCATCTTTCTAGGTTGTATGGTTCTTGAGATATGGATACACAAAGGTCAGATCCGGTGACAATCCGGGGCTTGGCTCAAGACGGCCGAGCTCTGCTGGTGCATGCTGGGGCGCCAATGAAATTAGCAATTTTTCCTGCGTCGTGGGTTAAAAAAAGCAAATTTTCTATGTTTGCCACTACAAATGAGCAATTTTTCAGCGCTGTGGTGTAACGGCGCCCGTTCGGCCGGTCGCTCGCTATATGCTTCGGCGCGGATGGCGCGGCTGCAATGGGGTTCTATTACATCTAAAGCCGGCCTCTAGCGCCTTTGGACGCTCTCTAAAGACTTCGACGTTAGAGGTATGACTCACGTTTCGATGCAGGGGGGGGGGCAAATAATTAACTAATTACATAATTAAATAATTGCATAATTCCATAATTACATAATTACATAATTCTATAATTAAATAATTGCATAATTACATAATTACATAATTACATAATTACATAATTGCATAATTCCATAATTACATAATTACATAATTACATAATTCTATAATTAAATAATTGCATAATTACATAATTACATAATTAAATGAATTCTGGGACTGGGGAACCGTGAGAATTTTGGCCACATTTTCGTTGGAAATTTGACAAATTTGGTGAATTTTTGTGAAAAATTGTTAAATTTGACGAATTTTGTTGGAAATTTGCCAAATTTCTACGCATGAGGCTCTGCTTATGTTGTTCAAACTGGCTCCGTACGTTCGAGAACCAGTTAACACGCGTCGTTGTAGGGAGGCCTGCAAGCATGGCACCATTAGGGATGCCATGCATACAACACGTCCGTGCGGGAGCCCCTGCATATGTGGAATTTTTAACAAATTTGCGATTTATAGCGAGTTTGTAGCGCATTTTTGTGGTCTCGAAAGAGTTAACCGTGGGTTATCCATGACGTCATAACCCTATACTTTATTTTTGCGTTAACCCTTTTGAAAACACCTCGAAATTTGCCCTTTTTGGTTTGCTTTAACGTGTAGCCAGTGCTAAAAGGTGTCGATTTTAGTACCGCTGGCGCGATCGGGTCGGTTTTTGCCGGTTTTTTAAAATCCTATGTTAAAAATCCGGATTTTGACGATTTTTGAATAGCTGGCGCGAAGAGTGGTACACTACTCCTAATCTTACCATTTTACAACCAGTTGCAACCAACCATCGGAAACCTGTAGGTGTTTCTGTAGTGTTTATGACTTCTGATGGTTTCAAGCCTATCGCGCAAGACGGATCATCAGCTGCCACTGTTGTGTGCAGTACGAAGAACGATCGATCATCTGTGGTTGATGACAACTGCGCTACACATCGTTTGATTCTCAAGTTCTCAAATGGATAGAGTGTAACGGATCGTCGGCCACCACTGTTCTGAAGTCAGTAGAGTCAATGGCAGCCATCTTGAGCTATAAATCTCCAGGATCAATCTCTTCTGCCATAAGGAATCGGCCATTCAATCCGTGGTGGTTGCGCTCTCGTCCGTTTGCTTTAATTCGCTAGTGGTTCGTCTTTTAGTAACAGGGCGACAGTGCATCGCACGTGCCGAGCGTCTTTTAGTAACAGGACGATAGCTACAATGTACGGCGCGTATAGAGCGTCGCTTCTATCTAACGCGTCAATCTCGTAGAGCGGCCAGTATTTGGATAGAGCATACGGTACCACAGACAGACATCGTTAGCCGCTTAGTATATAGGACTAGTGCCTTTAGCCCATAGGAGAATCTCTATGGTCAATAGCCCATGGGTGGCATTACAGTTGGATCTCAAGTCATTTGTCACTGTGCCCCTGCCAGTGCCTGCATTTAGGATCGCACCAGCTCCCATGCCTGTAAATACACAATAGACACTTGGTTTTACCCTGTAGTCACTTGAATGTACCCCATAGGACATTTCAGATAGATCTCAAGCCATTTGACCCTGTGCCCCTGCCAGTGCCTACGTTTAGGATCGCACCAGCTCCTGTGCCTGTAAATACACAGTAGACATTTGGCTTCAGCTGGTAGACATTAGGGTTTAGCCAATAGGGCATTTCATACAGATCTCAAGCCATTTGACACTGTGCCCCTGCCAGTGCCTACATTTATGCTGGCACCAGCTCCTGTGCCTGTAAATAGACAATAGATACTTGGGTTTAGTCCATAGACATTTGGGTTTAGCCCGTAGGAGATTTCAGATAGATCTAAAGACATTTGACATAGATCCAAAGCAGTTTGATGCTGTGCCCCTGCCAGTGCATGCAGTGCCTGCGAATACACTTTGGAGTCTCACAACGATAACTCTGTCATGAGTGGTGACACTGTATACTGTATAGTGCTTTTGGCGCGAAATCAAACGTCAGTCACAGCGTGTGGTGCCTTCTGTTCTCAGAATGTACTGGCGCAGCCGATATTTTCGAAATATTATGGAATTTAGTCATCGGTCAAAGCTCTAAAATAGGAGGTGCAAAACTACATGTTATGATGGTCAGCTTAAGCTATAGATCATCGCGAACCGTCAACCGCATCTAGAGTTATGGCGTTTGCAGACACACAAACAAACACACAAACGGACAGAGTTTTGCCGCTTAGTATATAGGATCTAACGCGTCAATCTCGTAGAGCTTCCTCCTTGTCGTCATTCAGGAGCAGAGGGTCGAGCTCGTTTTCGTCGTCTACCATGGAGGTAGCAAACATGTCTGAAGCAGTGGCTGTGCGATCATCGATCAATATTCACGAGATATGTCTCAGGACAATTCACCCGCTTGTGAAGCGTCGTATGTACTCCATTGGACCAGTCCCACAATCGTTTTCTTTGTCGGGGTCTGCTTCAGCATCGTCATCGCCAGCTGGCATATTTGCTGGCACGACACACGGCAAACAATTGCACCACAGCGAAGGGGCCATTCTGCCGCGCTGCATAGGAGATTCCGCCCACTCACTCTTTCCTGTCGCTGCCCCCACTGCTCATTACACTCACTACCCATCTTCGGACGTCAGATTAAGGCCGGTTCACAATGAGCGTAAGCGTAAGCGCAAGCGCAAGCGTAAACGATCAAGTAGGTGCATTTGATAGGTTCCGTTCACAGTGAGCGCGCGGCGTAAGCGCAAGCGCAAGTGTTTGCGCAAAACTCTATCCTGGCGTAAGCGTAAGCGCAAGCCAACTAGATTGCGCGCACGTAAAGAAGGGAGGGCGTTCACAATATGGGCGCACAGCGCAAGCGCAGAGTGACCGCGGGTCACCCATTTCTTTGCGGGCGCAGGCAAATTTGCCTAAAGAATGCACCACCGAAGTTTGCCTAGTAGACGGCTGGAGTTTGGCGTCGAATTCGATCGATTGCTTCTTTGTCTCTGCTGACTTCAAAGCCTCTGAAATGCTCGACGCAAAGGTCGAGGCTGAATTTATCTCAGCAATGCGATCACAATACGAATGTATTTGAAAGAAGGACGAGAAGAGTTACAGAGACAAACTAGCCAAGGCGGACGCCTGGGTGAAACTTAAAAAGCAGTTTGGAATCGATGCCAAAGTTTTGGAAAAGGAGTGGTATCAGCTACGGACGCGGCTTGGAAGGGCTAACAAGCTGTGTGTGTAAAAAGTTCAACCTATACTTTGTGTCTGTCAAATTTTGGTGAACAGTGTAGTGAACTTTGTACACATCGTTACCCGCATCTAGAGAAGGTATCTTGAGACCGTGTACCCTCATACCAAGCGCAGCTATCCGCACGATACGGTTGTCTGTACAGCTGATCTAAAGCTCAGTGACATCGCCGCGTTCGCTATATCATATCGGCATGATACGACGCCGTTTATCTGATGTTTCCTACCTGTGTGAAAACGTCACATCTAACAAAAAACTTGCCAAAATTTGATGCTCTTTCCATTTATATAATATTTTTATAACTCCGCGCACGCATTCATAAAAAACAGCTGTTTTGCCCAATTGACGAAAATGTCGATTTTGGAGTTTCTTAAATTTTAATTCTGAATATCTCAAAAGTGCAATTTATCAACACTGTAAAACTATGTCACAAACTCTTATTGGCATACGGGTTTGCCATTTCTGCATTCATATTCGTCAATAAACGACGTTCTATTTTTGTCAATTTGTGGAATTTTGACAAATAATCGCGTATTTCTATCAAATGTAACATTTGCAAAAATTCTCTTTTGTGTTACAAATTATCCGCTGTCTGTGCCCTTTCCATTTCTGAAGAAATTTCGCCGCTAGCTCATCAGGTGAAATAGCCGATTTTTGACATTTTTGAATTTTAATTGTAAATATCTCCAAATTGCAATTTTTCAAAACTGTCAGACCATGTCACAAATTCTCATTGCCGTACGACCTATCCATTTCTGCGTTCACATTTGTCAATAAATGAAGTTCTATTTGTGCCAATTTATGGAATTTTTGACAAATAATCGCGTATTTCTAGTAAATTCCACATTTGCAAAAAATTTCTTTTGTGTTACAAATTTAAGAATCCAGCAGGTGTGCAGTTTGTGTTGGAGCCTCCTCCAGAGAGAGAACGCCCACTGGCCACTGTGTCCCTCCCGTACGTGGAGGGCCTATTTGGCAAACTGCAGCGGCTGGGCAAACCGCTGGGCATCCGGTTTGTGCCCCGCAGCGCCAGGTGCGTCAAGACGGAACTGGGCAGCAACAAGGACGTCCTCCCTGAGGAGAGGCGTCCGTGCGTCGTGTATTGCGTCAATTGCAGCTGCGGTCAGATGTACATCGGCCAGACTGACCGCCCGCTTCATGTGCGCATTCGCGAGCACATTGGAGACTGGGTTGGTGGCGTCAAAGCGTTCTGCCACCACAGGGCACCTACCCACCGACCAGATTTCGACGAAACACGCGTGCTGGCTGTGGAAAAGAGCGTCGAACTGCGGGAATTGAAAGAAGCCCTCCTTATCCTACAGGGGGGCGCCCGCTGCATCGAAAATGCTAATCTTGGCACCAGATCGGCCCTCAATAAGAGCAGAGGCAGAAATCTCAATCAGAACTGGCAGACGGTTGTGCGTCGATTGAGACCGCTGCCAAACGTGATTCAAAACCTGAATTAGTGTACTTTGGCGCGCGCGCGTGTATGGTTGCGTCGCCACTGTATTCAGTGACCGTACGTTCGTTGTTTCAGTGTCCTGATGACGGCCCCGATTGAGGGTCGAAAGCTCGACTGAAATAGCCAGGTGCAGAAATGCCACACACCAATCGACAGTCGTGTTACAAATTATCCGCGGTCTATGCTCTTTCCATTTCTGAAGAAATTTCGCCGCTAGCTCATCAGGTGAAAAAGTCGATTTTTCACATTTTGGAATTTTGAATGCGAATATCTCGAAAATTCGAAATTAGCAACAGAAACGGACATCGGATCCGTACTCAGCGACCTTGGCTCTACTTGACCACATATGCCACATGTCTTACTTTTGTGCGACGGACACACAGACACACAGACACACACACACACAGACATTGTCATCCGTATATATACACCTCGCCGCGCTGAGGCGCGGCGAAAAAAGAAGCCAAAGAGTGGAGACACGTACCAGCCGCCCACTGAAACCACTGGATGGATCCGGTCTATGGACTTCCTGACGCCGTTTATTTCAACTCGAGCGAAGTGCCTGTTTTGTTCCTTGCGCTGTCTTAATTTGTGGCTTTGAAGTTCGAACTCTGTTGTAGGCGATCCTCAAATATGCCAGCTGGCGATGACGATGCTGAAGCAGACCCCGACAAAGAAAACGATTGTGGGACTGGTCCAATGGAGTACATACGACGCTTCACAAGCGGGTGAATTGTCCTGAGACATATCTCGTGAATATTGATCGATGATCGCACAGCCACTGCTTCAGACATGTTTGCTACCTCCATGGTAGACGACGAAAACGAGCTCGACCCTCTGCTCCTGAATGACGACAAGGAGGAAGCCTTGACGGACAGCGACACTGCTTTGAGTGGCAGAGCGTCGTCTACAATAATGAAAACACCAGCTGCGCCTTCGAAGTCGCGAACCCCAAGAAATGGGAGTCGTTAAGAGGCCATCGACGTCCGTAATTTCAACATTGGAGGACCAGATCAACCGTGTGTGCTGTAAAATCGAGGAGGCTGAGAAGGTTGCTGCTATAGGTGAACAAGACGACGACTACCTCTTTGGACAGTGAGTTTGTACGCACAATGCAGTAGTAATTCTGATCCAGAACGTGCCACCTTAGTGCGTGTAAATACTGTCATGGTTGCCAGGCAAGTCGGGCTACAAATGAAGCAGCTGACGCCTGCCGAAAAGGAGGAGGCTAAAATCACGTGGGAAGAAACGATCCTCCGAATCAAGAGACGCCGCCAGCTGGGTCCCCACCATCCCACCTTTGCGGCTTCCCCCACCTTCGTCACTGAGCCGAATTTTGGCTTCACTTCAGTGGTTGGCCGAGTAATAACTGACCTGTCTCAGTGCTAAGCGGGTGCGTATTAGTACCTAAGCGAAGTAGGCGTCACGTTCCCTAATGCTATCCATGACACTGTCACCCCCACTTGTCACTTACCGGCGCCATACCATGACAGTTTGCTGTCGATGTGCTACTGTATACCCAAGCAAAGTGCTCGAAACGATGCGTAACGTTTCCTATTAGAAACATGTGGTTGTTCGCTGCTATACTCACCATGGCAGCGTCACGCACTTGATACTTCGCGTATCGTCAGTTAGCTACCGTACATCGTCACACGAACTACAACATTATCTACGTACCTACGACGGCAACGTCAACAAAGCGCGAACACGTAACACTGTGGATGACACATGTACGACCACTACCGACCGAAAACCATACGATCCTGCCAGTCCACCTTGCAAATTATCTGCGGTCTATGCCCTTGTCATTTCTGAAGAAATTTCGTCGCTAGCTCATCGGGTGAAAAAGTCGATTTTTGACATTTTTATACTCCACAAAAAGTGTGGAGTATATAGCGTTTGTGCGCGAAACGCAGAAACTTTGAGTCAACGGCGTTCGCGCGTGAAGCGGCCGATTTGCAAACGGTCTTTTGCGTTGGGTAGGCCTAGTGGGTGGGCAGGGTGGACACCAAACGGGGTCACGCTCCGGGACCCCGTTGGCGGGAAATTCAAAAATTTAAATTTTCAAAGTACTGAAAATTGGGTTGGGCAAGGTAGAACTCGAGAAAGTTGCATATAATGGTATATACTATCTTTTGATATGTTGTAGTACTCGATAGGGCCGAGGGTGCAAAAAAAGAATTGGATCGCTGCGGGACCCATTTTGGCGCCAAATTTAAAAAATTCGCGATTTTTGGTCCTTTTCCGACTTTGACGGGCTGCTGTGCGGGCTAGGTAGCAGCTAGAGCGGCGAGACCGCTTTTGGTGCTCCTTCCCAGATGTCCTCTATCGAATGAGCCATAAGCGGAGAAAATCGGTTGAAACACAAAAAAGTTATTTTCCCGCAACTTTTTCGACTCCGAGGTCGAAAATTGCGATTTTCGCGTTTCGACGTCTGTAGCGCCCGAATGCGTTGCCGGATCGTTCCAAAAGTGGTTTTAAACGATTCTACGTTAAAATCTGGTCCAGAAAACTGTTTTTGGCAAATTTGCAGAGGTACAGTAACCCTGCCGCGTCCATTTGAATTTTGGGCGTCGGGTCGACTTTGCCAATATTATACTCGATTTCGGGGTTTTCGGGGTTGCTGATTACGAATTTGGCATTCGTTCAGTGCTTAGATGATGTTTGAACATAGATGTGACGAATTTGCATGATACCGTACCCCAAGTGCAGAATTTCAGTTCCCGGAGTCCATAGTAAACTAGGGGTGTTGTATGTCGAATCTGGGGTATTTTGGGATGTAGATCACGAATTCAGCATTGCTTTTGCGATCGGGGGTGCCAGGAGGCCACAACAGCAGAGGAGTCGCCGTGCGTAGGAGTTCAAATTTGTGGAGTATACTGCGTCTCCCGGACGACTTGCCTGGTTGAATTTCAATTGTGAATATCTCGAAAATGCGAAATTAGCAACAGAAACGGACATCGGATCCGTGCTCAGCGACCTTGACTCTACTTGACCACATATGTATGCCACATACATATCTTACTTTTGTGCGACGGACAGACAGACAGACACACACACACACAGACACACATTGTCATCCGTATATATACACCTCGCCGCGCTGAGGCGCGGCGAAAAAAGTGTGGAGTATATAGCGTTTGTGCGCGAAACGCAGAAACTTTGAGTCAACGGCGTTCGCGCGTGAATCGGCAGATTTCCAAACGGTCTTTTGCGTTGGGTAGGCCTAGTGGGTGGGCAACCTGCCATAAAGATGCAACGACAGTGGATGACAACATTATCGACATCAGGGCCGCGTTGTGTATAAGACGTCCACAGTATCAGTTGAATCAAGTTGTTGTATCGGTCAATGCTTGTTGAGAAGCACACTGATACGCGCATAACTAATTGACTGGAATCTAATGTCGGCAACGTGTTCAACTGATACTGTAGCCTGTCTCATATACAACGCGACCCAGTTGGAACAAAGGAGCCAATTCGACGCTTGTAGTATTCGACTCCACGGCCAACTGGGGCAATCTGACTAGAAATAGGGTAAATGGAGCCTCTCCAAAGGTCGTACACTTCAAGGGTTTTGTCACTGCCTTCGTCGACCTAAAGGTATTCTTTTAGTATGTATAGAGGTTCAATGACGAAGAATTACGTATACCTGTGTTGTTCCAGGAGATGTCTGCTGAGGACATGAAGGCGGCCTTCTCCTCCTTGCACCGCCTGAACGCCACGCCTGAGGTCGCGTACAACGTGATCTGCTTTGGGAATGATGAGCAGCTCGACAAGGCGAGAGGGCTGCTAGAGTCCCGCCAAATGACCGCCGTTCAAAGCGCCTTCTTAGACCCGACGATGCCGACAGTCGACGGTTAGGCTTTGACTTCTTCAGAAAAAATCATGCTACTCACGGTACCTTTATCAGGAGTATCAAATTTGAGTTTGCATACCAATAAATGCAGCAGAATTCGTGCTAGAAACAGTTACGCGTACGTGCATACTGCATACATACTGTACCTAGTAGAGCGCTAATAACTTCTACACTTACAGAAACGCGCCTTCAAATCAATCTGAGGCCCTTTTTGATTGCAAACTGGAGCCCAACGGGCAAACTACTCATCCCGGAGAATGGCAACTATGACGAGTATAACTTCCACCGTAGCGGCATCTTTGCCTGTGGCGCGTTTAAGAAGGGAGAAATTGCATCAGTTGAGGTCGTCGCCAAGCTGATGCGGATCTACAGCAACCCGAGTGGATGGGTCTTAGATGCCTTTGGCAACAATGGTGAATATGAAACAATAGTTTGCTCTAAACAGGCACACCTTCCAAGTGCTCCGATTTCTTTTCAGGCCAAGTAGCGGTTGCGGCTTTGAAGGCCAAGAGAAACTGCTTTTGTTTTGTGAACGCAGACCATGTGAAATCGATGGCGATGAAATCAGTGAAGTGACTCGACTGTTGTACCTTGGCTGTCTCTTGGCAACCTTATGATTGTCTGTGGGCGACCCTGTTGACCTGTCTCGTAGCAACCTTAAGGTTGTCTCTGGGCGACCCTATGGTTGTCTCTTGGCAACCTTAAGGTTGTCTTGGACAACCATATGGCTGTTTCTTGGCAACCATACGGCAACCCTGCGGCAACCTTAAGGTTGTCTGTGGGCTGCCCTATGTTATCTCTTGGCAATCTTAAGGTTGTCTCTGGGCGGCCCGCGTGCTGTCTCTTGGCAACCTTAAGGTTATCCCTGGGCCACCCTATGGGTGTCTCTTGACAGCCTTGTAGTTGTTTCTTGGCAACCATAAGAATCCAATTTTGCATCTGTGATTGTAAACTGAAACTGTGCTTGCGCCCTTGTGAAATTCTTTCTGGATTGTGTTTACGTTTCTGTGCAGGAGTTCAAACAGTTCACAACTCAGCAATAAATGGAGCATATAAGTGCAAAGCTTGAATTCCTCACAAGCTCATTTAAAAGTGCGCCTTGTTCAGTCTGATAGCTCTGTGTGTAAGTAACAAACACTGAAATGGTGCGGTTGATGGCAAGAACTTTGTCCTCATACTGGTTTGCTTGAAGTCATCTACTGGGTATGTTCATTTTTGGTGAAAGTTCGGAAGTTCGCAATTTGATTTTATTGTGTTTTCACCTCCTGCTTAGGCCGGCTGTGCCTCGCCGACCAGAGATTGCGCGGCTTGCCGACCCGCGCCAGTCTACTCGGGTTCTCACTAAATAACCAGGGAAAACCCGAGTACTCGGGTTCTCACTGAACTCGGGTTGTCACTTTAGCATATATACTGTAAAGACATTTAATTTCGGAGACATTAAATTTCGGATAAAAGCCCCAGATGACATTTCGGATGACATTTAATTTCGGATACACAGGCCACCCGCCGCGCACTTAATACGCAGAGGGGGGGGGGACGCGTTGCGCGCTTCATGTCAATCAACGCTGTGTGACGCCCCGGGACACGCAAGCTTGTGTAGATCTCATCAAAGTCGTATGTCGTGATATTACATAACGTAATGGCTTTCCAAGTTGAGCGGATGATTGTCAGTTGCTGGACTAAAATTTGGAACTAGCAGAATCATGTCCATGCTCAACTTTGTCACGCGGAAGCCGCGCAGTCTGCCCATCCCTGGCGACACAGTGAAGGACCTTCCTAATCCCAACGAGGCCCCAAATGGGCCCGCCGTTGCAGCAGCTAACGCGGAAGTGGAACCTGTTCTGGTAGAAAGCTCCCAGAAAACCGCTAAGCGACGCGGCGAACACCGTCACTATTCAAGCGAATTTCGGGCCAAGGTTGCCAAGTACGCCATTGAAAACGGACTGACAGCTGCTGCCAAGAAGTTTTCAGTGGACGGGAAGAAACTCGCTCCACAGACTGTTCTGGATTGGAAGAAGTCTTTCCAGCGCTCCACGGCGAAATCCAATTGTCAGCCTACCTCGCTGCCGCACAAACAACGTGGCAGACCTCTCCTACTTTTGTCTGATCTAGACAAACAAGTGCAGCGTTACATCCGCCTTCTGCGGGAGTCTGGAGGCATCGTCATCGCCAGCTGGCATATTTGAGGATCGCCTACAACAGAGTTCGAACTTCAAAGCCACAAATTAAGACAGCGCAAGGAACAAAACAGGCACTTCGCTCGAGTTGAAATAAACGGCGTCAGGAAGTCCATAGACCGGATCCATCCAGTGGTTTCAGTGGGCGGCTGGTACGTGTCTCCACTGTTTGGCTTCTTTTTAGCCCTTCCAAGCCGCGTCCGTAGCTGATACCACTCCTTTTCCAAAACTTTGGCATCGATTCCAAACTGCTTTTCAAGTTTCACCCAGGCGTCCGCCTTGGCTAGTTTGTCTCTGTAACTCTTCTCGTCCTTCTTCCAAATACATTCGTATTTCAGGAAAGTTCCCCCTGCTGGGGGGTAAGGGCAGGTGAATTTGTTCGTCCTTATGAAGACTGATGATGAACAGGCTGTGTAGCTCAGATGACTTCGGGCCCTCTACTACACGGACAAATTCAGCGTGCTCTGTTCACGCGCACGAAGCTTATCACGTACGCACAACGTACATGCGGCAAACGCACTCTACCACTATCAACACACGTGTGTGGCTTCAGTGCCTGCCACCGCATATCACACAACACAATGTCCGCACTCAGTGCAACGTACGCAAGGGTGACGGACCCCATGCTAACTCCCACTTTGACTGCTCAGCCATGCACGCAAGTAGATGGCTTCACCTGCTAACAGAGCTTCTGGAGGTAATAACGTTGGTAAATGCACATTCTGCACTACTGCTGGGTAAGCGATTTGCTTGCAGTAAGTACACAAACGACAAACACAGAGACTCATAATTTAGTGAGAGTTGGGCACCCATATACAGAGCACGCTGAATTTGTCCGTGTAGTAGAGGGCCCGAAGTCATCTGAGATACACAGCCTGTTCATCATCAGTCTTCATAAGGACGAACAAATTCACCTGTCCTTACCCCCCAGCAGGGGGAACTTTCCTGAAATACACACCCTGTCCATGTCCACAGAGTGGACACCTTCAGGGGGGGGGGCATTGAGCAGGTTTGCTGAGAGGTGACATAGACAGGTCTGCGTTGAAAGGATTGCTGTTGTAGGTGTGGGGACACAGACAGGTCTGGCCACCGGAGGTTGGATGCACGCACAGACAGGTCTGGCCACAGGAGGTTGGATGCACAGACAGGTCTGCCTCAGGAGGTTGGATGCACAGACAGGTCTGGCCACCGGAGGTTGGATGCACGGACAGGTCTGGCCACAGCATAAGGTGCAAGAGACAGCCAAGGACAACAGAGAGCACTCACTGACACGCCAGACACAGGCGCGCACAAAACAAAAGCAGCCGGCCCAAAGCCGCAACCGCACGGCCGAAAGAAAAAGAGACACGAAGGCAGAGAAACTACAACACCAGGCAAAGCAAAGACCCACACCGCGACGCAAGGCGACGACCCAACACAATCCCCCCAAACGCGCCACAGCAAAGACCGCACGAAAACCAACCACCCGAACCGGCCCAGCAAGAACAGAAAACGCAAAAAACCTTATAAACACCGCATTACACAACATAAAACAAAACCCAACCGAAAAAAAAACCAACACGAGGAAAACCAACCCAACTACCCTCTCCCACCAACCAAAGCAAACCACCAGAAAAAAACCCCACAAACAAACACACAAAACCTTATAAAAAAAAACTAAAAAAAAAACCCAACACACCAACCCTATAAACCCCACAAAAACAAACCAAATTAAAAAAACACAAAAAACAAACAAAACCACAACAAACACACCACCACACGCCCCAAACACCACACCCACCCACCCCCACCAAAAACCACCACACCCACCCCCAACCCCCACAACCCCCACCCCCCCCTCAATACCGTCTGCCGTACAGCGTCGTCGACTTCGAAATTCAACTGGTCAAGGACCTTGGAGTGAAGGTGACTACCTATTATACTGTATAGAGTGTTCCTTTGTCACACGTTTGTACTTCGCCTTCTGTTGTAGATCGAAACTGGAAGGCGCCTATCCGCTCAAGACCTCACGATAGCCGGATTGAAGAAGGATTACGACGCTGTCTTTCTTGGCATCGGTCAGCGGATATTCATCTATATATTATGCACATACACCTGTAGTATCTTCCTGGATCTAGGTATTTTTTTAGTATCCTAAGACTTCTTCTTGTGACAGATACTGAGCATGGGCTTAAGCATGCAAAATCGCAACGCGTTCACTTTAGGCTAAGTCTCAGCCTGAACCTACGCCTAAGCTTGAATGTACTGGGTGTCCCACAAATCCAGGCAGACCCCCCGTCCACAGCAAGTTATAGAAAACTCTACGCGGTGAAGCATTAACAGATTGAAGTCCAATGTCTTGGGACATCTGACACCAAGTTTCAGCGTCATACACCAACTTTCGCGGAATTGCCGGCGCAAAGTCCAAAATTGGTCAATTTCTCAAGAATCACCGTCTTCTGTCAGCCACAACTTTCGCAAGACTGCAGTTAATTTCGTGCGAGTTGTACCGCTTGGAAGAAGGCAAATTTGGCTTTCGAATGGTCTGGGAACAAAAATTGTAGCTTGTAGCACGCATGAGAAAGGTCGAAACAAAGTTGGTCTGCTGGTCCCAAAGCAGGAGGCAGTCAGTCGGCCCCTTCTGCTGCAGCAAGGTCTCCTCAACGAGAGCCAGCGGCCGTGACCAATTTTGGGTTTTGCGCCCGCAATTCCGCGGAAGTTGGTGTATGGTGCTGAAATTTTGTGTCAGATGTCCCAACACATTGGACTTCAGTTTGTGTAAGTTTCACCGCGTGGAGTTTCCTACAACTTGCTGTAGAGAGGGGGGGGGGGAGGGCTGGATTTATGGGACAGCCAGTAGACCTAGGCCTAAGCCGGGTCTAAGCGTAGGCTCGCGCCTAAGTCTAATACTAGGCCTAAGCGAAGTCTGTTTTGGACAAAAATTTTGATGATAGTGTCAATCTCCGACGAAATACGCATGTGTCCACTGTCCATACAAATGCGGGTTATCCCGATCGCATAATACTGTTCGCTTCGCAGAGCTTTTCCGATCTTAAGTACTGTAGCATGACTTTCAGGTCTGCCGCAGCCCAAGCGAAACGCCATTTTCGAGGGACTTTCGATGGAAAACGGCTTCTACACTTCGAAAGAATTCCTGCCAATGGTGGCCAAGGCTAGCAAATCTGGTGGGATCACACAGCTCTCAGCCAATTACACCGGCAGTAGGCAGTACCCAGTTGATAGTGCCTAATTAACAGTACCAACAGAGCACAATTAACCAAAAGATGTTCCTTTCTAGGTATACTGTATGTTTGCAGGCATGTGCGGCGTCGGCTGTTCCCCAGCGGTTGTTGGCAAGTTGCCAAACTTCCGCGGCCTCAGAGTGATTGTCTTAGGCGCCGGGGATACAGCATTCGACTGCGCGACTAGCGCCCTCAGATGCGGCGCCGGAAGGGTTACGGTAGCCTTCAGGAAAGGATTCACATCCGTGCGCGCCGTTCCTGAAGAGGTGTGAGCATACTGTAACTGGAGGCACGTATACGGTACCACCGTTGCGCACACTCGATAGAGAGTACTGTCGCGTAGTTTGGTTACTACACTTGTGTGAACTGTGAACTTGATGCGAAGCTGCTTACGGTATGCCTACAAGCCAGTGCGGCTTGAGAAGTTGACCAAGTGTGAGTTTGCGCCGGCATTCCAGAGTAAATTCGGTTTAGGGTGCTGAAGTTTGGTGTCAGAGGTGTCAGCACATTGGACGTTAATCCGAGTAAGTTTCGCTGCGTAAAGTTGTTCACAGCTTGGTGGCGAGGTGGTACTTGACTCTCGAATCATTCGGTATGTTACAGTCGACCGGGTGCCCACACAATTCGTGCAATTCCAACTGTGGCGCTAACATGGAATCTCAACGTCCCACCCAGCAGCGTTTCATACCATACCACAATACATTGTTGTATAGTATGTTATAGTACAGCATGCTATACTATACAACAATTCCTTGGGCATTTGTTGTACAAATACTATAACATACTATACAACAATTGAATCTTATATTGATATACTTATACTGCATCAAGATATTGTATGCAGTAGTTTACCACACAAGAGGCCTCCAAAACTCACTCATGTGACACGACGAGCACAAATCATGCTCCGTTACTCTACTTCAGCGAAGTTTGACTTCGATTTAACACTGTTCAATACCTTTGCGCTTCCTATTGCTGCTTTTATCTACTCATATGTGAAATTATTTGGCTGTTTTCTGTTTTACCATACAACAATTCATATTGTTGTACAATACAACAACTGAAAATTTTGAAGCCATACTATACTACACTATACAACAATTAATTTGTGAGAGTTATGCAATACTATACTATACAACAATACAAAATTCTCTGCCAATACTATACTATACTATACAACAATTAAAATGAACTGTTGTATGAAACGCTGCCACCCAGTGCCC
>JASAMZ010011698.1:0-19496 GCA_030248115.1 Linhomoeus sp. GSCO2_2
TTAGTGGCATTTCTTATTTGCAGACCAAAGCATGCTGGCCATAGTTGGGCATGCAATACCGGCATAGATGGAGGGCGTATCCTATTCCCAGCATTGTTGGAGCATTAATGAACAATGCCAGTGTTTCAATATTCACTGGTAAAATAGACCATGCATTTTTGGCCTACAATGCTGGCATCGTATTATGTATTGTGATAACTACTGGCATTGCTACAACCAATGTGGCCAACAATGCTGGCATTACGAGCAACAATGCTGGCATTGATGTTAAATTCGGCGAAAAAGACTGGTTCGCAGTCTATTTCGCAAGTGCCGGAATCCGGCAGTCTGGTCCCCAAGGGGCTATCACTCGGCAAGCCAACCAAGTAATTGAGAACTGCAAATCATACTAAGCGCTGCCATTATCACATATGTAGGTAATACTGCTGCTGCTGCATCTGTCTGCTGCTGTGGTTCTGCAGTGGCTCCTGCGCATCTGTAGAAGTGCACACTGCTTGACAGGAGGACGTTTCTTCGTCTGCGGAGGCACAAATGGAACCCTACTGTCCAGCTGCGAGTTTCTGGCCTCTGCTGATGGCCAGTGGCAGACACTTCCGACTGACCTGCCCTTTGGAGTGCAGGGTGCCAGCGCTGCCTTCATCCATCCTTTCCTCTACCTTTTTGGAGGGGTGGCTGATGGCCTTGGGGTCAGCAACAGAACTCTACGCTACAACGTGAAGAGTGGAGGAGAGTGGGAGGAGATGAGGGGGAGAGTAAGCGAGGCGAGGTTCCGTGGCGTAGCCACTGTGTTAACAGTGGAAGGCCAGCCATCCATCGTCTACTGCGGAGGTTACAATGGCACCCACTTCTTCAACAGCTGCGAGCGCTATGTGGTGGCCAGCGACCAATGGGTGCAGTTCCCCTCCATGAGAGACAGAAGGACCCTCTTCGGCCTGGCGGAAAACAAGGGCACACTCTTTGCCTTGGGAGGAGGCTACGCTGATAAGGGCACCATATACCTGGAGTCCATTGAGGTATGGGACCCAGAGATTGGACTATGGGAGACGGTAGAGGAGAAGCTGCCCGCGCCAATCGACCGTTTCGCCGCAGTCGTCATGTGAATGGGTGGCATGACTCTCCTGCTTCGTTTGTGTGTGAACACCACGGCAAACTCCTGATCTTCTGTTGTCAACCGACAGGGGCTGGTAAGAATGCTTCGGCTGTAGGGCAGTTTAGCCGTTGGACTAGCTACGCAGTGCGGATGGCCTTGCACTTACTAAGAGGTGCATTTTGCGACGGTTGCGCCCGTTCCGTGAATTCCGTGCAAATGTCATCGTGAGACTAGTATTGCTGCCATGCTGCTGGTCTCGTTGATTCATTTGTTAATTCAATGTGCATGTCTTTACCTATGGCAGCGTGTGTTGCAATGCCCAGCGATGTAGCGCGTATGTGACATTCCTGCATGGGATTTAGGTTTTGAAGGAGCAAAATTCTGGCTTCGTCTGCTGGGTTCAATGAATTACCGTAAATCTCCTAAATAAGCCCGCCCTCTCAATAAGCCCCCCCCTCCAATCCATGCCCCTCCCCTCTAGAGGGAGGTTTAAAAAATAAAACCCCCCTCCAATAGTACCCCCTACCTTATGTACTATATTACATGTATGTGTACTATAAGGCATACTGTATGCATGTATACTGTACCATAGTACTACTACAACTACTATATGTAGTAAATATACCCTTAGTACATGCTATGTTAAGGATATTCAGTGCCTGGAAGGTATATTCTGTATGGCATACGTACATTTTGTGTGCCTTAGGTCTCCAGAAGAGGGGTCGAAATGTTAAGCCCCCCTACTCGAATAAGCCCCCCCCCCTCCAATAGTACCCCCCTAGAGGGGGGTTGAAAGAATAAGTCCCCCGGGGGCTTATTAGAGTATTTACGGTATGTACGCTAATACCGTTCGAAAAGTCGCTGAAAGCGGAACTGCGTCGCAAAAGGCGAATGCAATTGTCGGCATGAGATGAGTGCAGAACCGGGATCGTAAAACCGCGTGTATTGGAGTCTAGTAACATTGGCCAACTGCAAGCATGCAGTAGAAGCACACCGTCAACTGGGGGGGACCTCATAGCGCTGCCAGCGTTAACTTGTACTACGTACATACAGCATGCTTTTCAATTGGCCAAAGACAACAAAGCGGAGCAGCTTCTTAGAGCTTGACGGATCGCAAGTTTGGCCTATATGAAGCACTCGCACCAGCAGACCCCCTTGTGGTCGATGTTGCACTCGGAGACCGGCTTCAGACCTCTGTTGTGGATGTCGCAGTAGTGGACGCAAGCGTAGTTCAAGCCACAGTAGTCGGTGCACAAATACTCCTCGCCACCACGAGAGACCCCCATCTTCCGCGTGGGAAAGAAGACGTCAGCCTTGCTGGCAACCTTCTTGACCTGCACCGTACACATTACGTTAACATGTTCTGCAAGCTGTATATCCTTTCAACCATGCGTGTAAGCGCCAACCGGCAAGGGGGGGGGGGGGATCGGGGGGGGCGGGTATAAGGACCCCTCAGGGGGGGGGGGGGGGTGGGTCTGAGGCCCCTGGAGGGGGGGGGGGGGGGGGGGGTCAAATGACCTAAAATTCTGCCAAGAAAGTACCAAAAAATAAGAAAATTTTGCAAAAATAGGCCAAAAAGTGCCAAAAATCGCTTAATTTTGGTAAAAAATGTCCAAAATATGTAGCGCAGCAAGCGAAAATTTTGCTATTTTCAAGCGCCGCAGGCACAATTTTGCCATTTTTAGAGCGCCGCAGGCGAAAATTTTTGAAATTTTAGGGGGGGGGTCTTTTTGGAGAAGGCGTGAGGGGGGGTACCTGGGGGGGTATGGGGGAGGGTACACTTTCGGCTAGGGGGGGGGGGGGGGGGGCTTCCCCCCCCCCCCATACCCCCTCTCCCCCGGTTACACGTATGCTTTCAACCTAGCTTGACAGTTACTGTACGTATGCACATGTAAGTGTAGTAATCTACATTGGAGAAATGTCCGAGAAACAGTCGAATTCCAACCCATACGTGTAGATAATATGGCAAGCGGAATCAGAAGCAGAAACTCTTTGACTCATTACTCAACTAAGGTGCTAGCCACCGCTTATGAGAAGGAATGACCGACCTTAGCCGTCTCATCGACACTTCGACTCTCGCTGGAGGCAAAAACCGCCAGGGCGATGGCCAACAACACAACTAAAACGACAGTTGTGAGTTTTCTCGCTCGCCCACAGGCGGGCAACACCACCCGAGAAGTCTGCGTGTGCGAGTGCGTGCCTGCGTGGAGACACTCTCAGATCTCGACGTTTGAAAGCCGCAGAAAGACGATCTTAGGCGCTTTCAATTGGTTTCGACTCACTGATCATTCCTCATAAGAAAGGGCGTGGCCGAAAATTTAAAATATGCGAGTGACAGTAACTCAAAGGAAAGGCACAATATAACGCTAGCTCTCTTGTCTTATGTCGTAGAGCGACAATAGACACGTCGTTGAAAGGTCGTGGTGCAATTAAAGCAGAGAGTGCTTACACTCTGCACAAATATTACAACTTTGGAATGCCAGTCGGAATACTAACACAACAATTAAAACTCGAACTTGCTACATGTCATAACATAAATAACACATGGACCATCGATTGACCTTGTCCACAAGGATTTTGACAACGCATTTGAACCTGACACAGTTTCAGAATAGGCGAGTACAGAAACTTCTAAAAAAGTGACCAGCAAAAGGAACTAAAGTCATAGCTTAGGCACTCAGGTACAGTGCATGCACGCACACATGAGACCAAATGGGTTACATCATTGACGTGAGCAACTCACAGCTTCCTCGCATGGTTTTTTGGGGCTCTCTTCAGGTCGCACGCAGATCTTCACGCGAAAGGCCTCAGCTAAGACTCAAAGTTTGGCGCGACACAATCGTGATTACTGCGAGTCGAGTGACTGAACCACACAGCGACTACAGAATGGGCCGCCTATTTATACAGGTCTTTGAAAACTTGATACAAAAGATTTCTGGACAATTCACCTTCTGTGTATATACGATGATTTCAAAAAAGACTTCCGCAACTTCAATAGCCAACAAAACCTTGTTGTCGTGTGATGCTTTGTTCATTTTTTCGCCGCGCCTCAGCGCGGCGAGGTGTATATATACGGATGACAATGTCTGTCTGTCTGTCTGTCTGTCTGTCTGTGTGTCCGTCCGTCCGTCCGTGGCACCGAAGTAAAATATGTGACATATGTGGTCAAGTAGAGTCGAGGTCGCTGAGTGCGGATCCGGTGTCCGTTTGTGTTGCTAATTTCGCATTTTCGAGATATTCGCAATTAAAATTCGAAAATGTCGAAAATCGACTTTTTCGTCTAATGCGCTAGCCGCGAAATTTCTTCAGAAATGGAAGGAGCATGAACCGCGGATAATTTGTAACACAAAAGAAATTTTTTGCAAATGGGGAATTTAATGGAAATACGCGATTATTTGTCAAAATTGCATAAATTGACCAAAATACAACGTCGTTTATTGACGAATGTGAATGCAGAAATGGAAAGGTCGTATGCCAATATGGATTTGTGACATAGTTTTGCAGTTTTTAAAAATTGCAATTTCGAGATATTTTCAATCAAAATATGGAAATGTCGAAAATCGACTTTTTTACCTGACGATATAGCGGCGAAATTTCTTCAGAAATGGAAGGAGCATGGACTGCGGATAATTTGTAATGCAAGAGAAATTTTTTGCAAATATGGAATTTAATAGAAATACGTGATTATTTTTCAAAATTCCATAAATCAACAAAAACAGAACGTCGTTTTTTGACGAATTTGGACGCGGAAATGGTAAGGTCGTATGCCAATAAGAATTGTGACATAGGCTTACATTTTTAATAAATTACAATTTCGAGATGTTTAGAATTAAAATTTTAAATAAATGTCAAAATCGAGATTTTCGTCTGATGGCCAGAACAGCTGTTTATTGATGATAATGATGAATGTGCACTCGGAAACAGAAATGCGTACGCTGAACACAGGAATTCGCTCGCACCAAGCTTTGGCAAGTTTTCTTGTTGGATGTGACGTTTTCACACAGGTAGGAAACATCAGATAAACGGCGTCGTATCATGCCGATAACATATAGCGAACGCGGCGATATCACTGAGCTTCAGATCAGCTGTACAGACAACCGTATCGTGGGGATAGCTGCACTTGGCATTGAGGTACACATTCTCAAGACACTTTCTCCAGATGCGGCTAACGATGTGTGCAAAGTTCACTATACTGTTCACCAACATTTGACAAACACAAAGTATAGGTTGAACTTTTTACACACACAGCTTGTTTCGCCGCGCCTCAGCGCGGCGAGGTGTATATATACGGTTGACAATGTCTGTCTGTGTGTGTGTGTGTCCGTCCGTCCGTGCCACCGAAGTAAGAAACATGACGTATGTGGTCAAGTAGAGTCAAGGTCGCTGAGTACGGATCCGATGTCCGTTTCGGTTGCTAATTTCGCATTTTCGAGATATTCACAATTAAAATTCAAAAATGTCGAAAATCGACTATTTCACTTGATGAGCTAGCCGCGAAATTTCTTCAGAAATGGAAAGAGCACGGACCGCTGATAATTTGCAACGCAAAAGAAATTTTTTGTCAATGCGGAATTTGATAGAAATACGCAATTGTTTGTCGAAATGTCATAAATTGACAAAAATAGAACGTCATTTATTGACGAATGTGAATGCAGAAACTGAAACGTCGAAAGCCAATAAGAATTTGTGACATAGTTTTTCAGTTTTGAAAAATTACAATTTGGAGATATTTACAATTAAAATATGAAAATGTCGAAAATCGACTTTTTCGCCTGATGAGCTAGCGGCGAAATTTCTTCAGAAGTGGAAGAGGATAGGCCGTGGACAATTTGTAACACAAAAGAAATTCTTTCAAATGTGGAATTTCATAGAAATACGCAATTATTTGTGAAAATTTTATAAATTGACAAAAATAGAACGTCATTTATTGACGAATGTGAATGCAGAAATTGAAAGGTCGTAAGCTAATAAGAATTTGCGACATGGTTCTACAGTTTTAAAAAATTGCAATTTAGAGATATTTACAATTAAAATGTAATAATGTCGAAAATGGACTTTGTCGCCTGATGGACTAGCGGCGAAATTTCTTCAGAAATGGAAAGAGCATAGACCGCGGATAATTAGTAACACAAACAAAATTATTTGCAATTGTGGAATTGTATAGAAATATGCCACAATTTGACAAAATTCTATAAATTGACAAAAGCGTCATAACGCAGAAATACGCAACCAAACGAAATTCCTGGTGGAGAACGACTGCACCAAACAGTTGGCAAGTTTTTTTGTTCGATGTGGCGTATTCCAACAGGTATAAAATAAAACTTCAGATCAACGGCGTCGTATCATGCCGATACCATATAGCGAACGCGGCGATATCCCTGAGCTTTAGATCAGTTGTACAAACAACCGTATCGTGGTAATAGCTGCATTTAAATAGTGGTACGCGTTTTCAAGATACCTTCTTTAGATACGGCAAATCATGCGAATGAAACTCACAAAACTCATCACCAAGATTTGACAGACACAAAGTATAGGTTGAACTTTTTACACACACAGCTTGTTTCGCCGCGCCTCAGCGCGGCGAGGTGTATATATGTTGCACCCACTTTCCGCAATTCAGCCAGATTGCGCAATCTGGAGGGTTTCCCTCCAGACTAGTGGTGGCAGCTTGAAACTAAGTAAGTACTTACTTAGTTTTACTTAGTTATTTTGGAACTGAGTACTTAGTTTCTTACTTACTTAGTTTTATTTTTGGAAAACTAAGTATACTTACTCGTACTCGTACTTAGTTTTCCAGGTCCGTACTTACTTAGTTTTGCGAAATTAACTAAGTACTTTTTCATACTTACTTAGTTTTACTTAGTTTAAAATAACTAAGTAAGAAACTAAGTAAACCAAATTGTTGACATGTTGGCCTATTTTGGCGCTGTATACTCGCGCATTGCCTGGTTTGAATGGACTTCTCTGCGATGAGTTACTCAAAGAATGTCAAATTTGCTAAACAACTTTTTTTTGGAGACCATTGCGGCCCTACTAACCTCGAATTAACAACATAACAGCATTTCCGAGACCAGATTTACTTTTATTTTCTTGCGTTTGCTTACTCAGTTTACTTACTTAGTTTATCCAGATTTTTCGAGTACTTACTTAGTTTTGTTAGAAACTAAGTAAGTACGCTTTACTTACTTAGTTTTACTTAGTTTTCTGAAAAACTAAGTACTTACTTAGTTACTTACTTAGTTTTATTTTTGGAAAATTGCCACCACTACTCCAGACTACGCAATATGGCGCGTTCTGGAGGGTGGCCTCTCCAAACCGCGCAATCTCTGGTCGGCGGGGCACAGCAGGCCTGAGCAGGAGGTGAATTTGATGGAGGAGTGTTCATTCCACTTACAGTTTGCACTAAAACTCTGTCGACGTCGCGCCTGGCGGGTCGAAAACTGAGGCTTAGCGCGACCACCAACTTCAGGGCGCGCTCCGCGCGCCCTGAAGTCGGTCACCGGTCGCGTTAAGCCTAAGCTTCGACCCGCCAGACTGCGACGCCGACTAGACTCTTGTGATCCGTCTCTGGGCGCAGGGCGAGCCTAAGCATAGCCTGATATGGAAGGAAACAACTTCTTGGCAAAAGAATTAAACGTAAAAGTTAAAGAATTCAACGTTCTAGCAGCTGATTGCACGTTCTGGAGGGGCTGCCCTCCAGAACGCGCCATATTGCGCAGTTTGGAGGGGCGCCCCTCCAAATCGTGCAATATTGCACATTCTGGAGGATTGCGCCGTCCGGATACGACATATATATACGGATGACAATGTCTGTCTGTCTGTCTGTCTGTCTCTGTGTGTGTGTGTGTGTGTCCGTCCGTGGCACCGAAGTAAGATATGTGACATATGTGGTCAAGTAGAGTCAAGGTCGCTGAGTACGGATCCGATGTCCGTTTCTGTTGCTAATTTCTCATTTTCGAGATATTCACAATTAAAATTCAAAAATGTCGAAAATCGACTTTTTCACCTGATGAGCTAACCGCGAAATTTCTTCAGAAATGGAAAGAGCACGGACCGCCGATAATTTGTAACCCAAAAGAAATTTTTTGTCAATGTGGAATTTGATAGGAATACGCAATTGTTTGTCGAAATTTCACAAATTGACAAAAATAGAACGTCATTTATTGACGAATGTGAATGCAGAAACTGAAACGTCGTGAGCCAATAAGAATTTGTGACATAGTTTTTCAGTTGTGAAAAATTGCAATTTGGAGATATTTACAATTAAAATATGAAAATGTCGAAAGTCGTCTCTTTCGCCTGATGAGCTAGCGGCGAAATTTCTTCAGAAGTGGAAAGAGCATAAGACGTGGACAATTTGTAACACAAAAGAAATTTTTTTCAAACGTGGAATTTCATAGAAATACGCAATTATTTGTCAAAATTTCATAAATTGGCAAAAATAGAACGTCATTTATTGACGAATGTGAATGCAGAAATTGAAAGGTCGTAAGCTAATAAGCATTTGTGACATTGTTCTACAGTTTTGAAATATTGCAATTTGGAGGTATTTACAATTAGAATGTAAAAATGTCGAAAATCGACTCTGTCGCCTGATGGACTAGCGGCGAAATTTCTTCAGAAATGATAAAGAGCATAGACCGCAGATAATTGTAACACAAACAAAATTGTTTGCAATTGTGGAATTGTATAGAAATACGCCACAATTTGCCAAAATTCTATAAATTGACAAAAGCGTCATAACGCGAAATACGCAACCAAACGAATTCCTGGTAGAGAACGACTGCACCAAACAGTTGGCAAGTTTTTTGTTCGATGTGCCGTATTCCCACAGGTATAAAACTTCAGATCAACGGCGTCGTATCATGCCGATACCATATAGCAAACGCGGCGATATCACTGAGCTGTAGATCAGTTGTACAGACAACCGTATCGTGGTAATAGCTGCATTTTAATAGTGGTACACGTTTTCAAGATACCTTCTCTAGATACGGCTAATTATGCGAATGAAACTCACTATACTCTTCACCAAGATTTGACAGACACAAAGTACAGGTTGAACTTTTTACACACACAGCTTGTTTCGCCCGCCCTCAGGCGGGCGAGACTATACGAGAGCTCGGCGTGCGTGCGTACGTACTACGCTCTCAGATCTCGGCGTTGGAAAGTCGTAGAGCGGAGATCTTGGGCTCTACGGATAGGTCTCGACTCCCTGATCATTCCGCTAAGAGGTTTCGAAATTCAAAAGTTTGAATTGCGCGCGCTGCAGTAACCCGAAGGTCAAAACGCAAAACGGTTCTAGCTCGCTCGTATTACGTCGTAGAGCGGCAATCGACACGTCAGGTGAGAGCTCTCGACGTGTTCTTTCATGCGTCTGCAAAAGTTTTTTCAAATACGCAAACACGCACTGCGAAAAACGCCATTCTCGGCATTTTGACGCTAAAATCGCTCTAACGCGCTTAACTTGCGTCGTAGAGAGACGATCTCGAGCTTTTTGGATAGCTCCCGACTAACTGATCATTTGTTCTCCCATTGGTCGCAACTCAAAAGTTTGAATTTCGCGAGTTACAGTAACTCGAAGGTGCAACAGCACAAAACAGCTCTAACTCGCGTAGAGTGGCAAGCGACACGTCAGTTGAAAGCTCTCGACGCTTTCTTTCATGCGTCTGCAAAAGTTTTTTCAATTACGCAAACACGCACCACCATACGTGTAAGCGCCAACCGGCCGGGGGAGGGGGGGTCGGGGGGGGGGGGGGTATAGGACCCCTCAGGGGGGGGGGGGGGGGGGTCTGAGGCCCCTGGAGGGGAGGTCAAATGACCTAAAAATTTTGCCAAAAAAGTACCAAAAAATAAGAAAATTTTGCAAAAAAAGACAAAAAATTGCCAAAAAGTGCTTAATTTTGGTCAAAAACGTCCAAAACATAGCGCCGCAGGCGAAAATTTTGCTATTTTTAAGCGCCGCAAGCAAAATTTTTGCCTTTTTTAAGCGCCGCAGGCGAAAATTTTTGAAATTCTAGGGGGGGGGGGTCTTTTGGGGAAGGCGGGAGGGGGGTACCTGGGGGGGGATATGGGGGGTACACTTTCGGCTTGGGGGGGGCTTACCCCCCCCCCCCGGGTACACGTATGCGCACCACGGAAAACGCCATTCTCGGCATTTTGACGATGAAGTTGCTCTAACGCGCTCGACTTGCGTCGTAGAAAGACGATCTCGAGCTTTTTGTATAGCTCCCGACTCACTGATCATTTGCTCTCCCATTGGTCGAAACTCAAAAGTTTGAATTTCGCGAGTTACAGTAACTCGAACGTGCAAAAGCACAAAACGGTTCTAACTCGCTCGTCTTACGTCGTAGAGTGTCAATCGACACGTCAGGTGAAAGCTCTCGGCGTGCTCTTTCACGCAGCGCAATAAATTTTTCAATAACGCAAGGACGCACCGCAGAAAACGCCATTCTCAATATTTTAACACTAAGATCGCTGTTTGCTACATGCAGAAGTGCGACACGGTTTGATTGCTCGTAGTGCGCTGTTTTGTGCTCTGTCAATTGTTTGCCAAAACTTTTACAAGTTTTTGTCATTTTTTTAAAAACGTTGCTTGAAAGAGGGATGTTCTTGCTCTAAAAGCCAAATCGCGGGCGAAATCAATATTGCTATGCAATACCCTCTTGCGAAGGGGAGGGGGGGTGGGGGGGGGGCTCATGAAGCGGAGCGTGCGGGCGATGAACTCTCGCACTCTCTGCAGAAAGAACGCAACTCTTTGTTAAATCAGTCAGAATACAAACTCAACTTTTTGATACCGGAGCTTGTTCGCATGTTGGCTCGCGATGAAAGAAGCGGCTTTCCATGGCTTTGAACAAATCATGGCCAAAAATAGACTCTTCTTCTTGGCTGTAGTTCTCGATGAGAAGATTTTCGATAGGTTATCTCCATTGAAGGTCACATCCTTTTGTTATTCACGCCATAAAGGCGAACCTGGCTGCAACAATGGAAGTTGGCGCGTTGCCGATCTCTGAGTTGCGAAGAGCTCGTTTTGTTGCTTAAAAAATCATAGTTTGAACTACCACAAGTATTCTTTTCTAGCAGTCCATAGAGAAAGTGGATTTCCCTCGCAAGGTTTGCCAAAGAAACAAGATCGTCGCAGATGAGAATCGAGTCTGTTTCGACACGAAGACACAACAAAAGTAATTGCTGAGTAAGGAATGGCATGGTACCCTGATCAACGATCAATTTGAAACTCATTTTGAGAAAGTCGGCAATGCGCATTACCAGAATTATGAACGTCTTCAGTCTAGGAGCTCATAGAAGGCGCACAATAGGCGTCTATGTACACAATAACAATTAGTCGCAAAGACACAGCTCAACGCGCTCAGTATAGGTTATGAAATATTTGTCTGACCATACAGCTGCGAAGGTTGTCTTCAAAAGTCGCACATTTCGGTGGCAAAGATAGACCAACGCGGCGCAAAATATGTGGCACCCCTGGTTCAAATATGTGTCGTAGGGCTATCTGCAACCCAGGGCTATCCGCAACCATAGTACTACGAGAACGCAGTCGTCAATAGCCCTAGGGCTATCGACGACCGCGCGCTCTAGCCCTCCTCCATCAGATAAGGGTGCCCCTTCGCGGTCCGTTAACCCTTCTGTCATAAGCTGGTTTCAGCACACTCATGTTCATTATAGGTAAGCCCACAGTGAGTTAACTAGACCGCATGCAAAGCAGTGGCGAAAATTCAATAGGGCGTTTTCCTCAGCGACAGTAAGCAACGGCGCTGTACCACAATTGGTACGTAACAGCAAGGAGGTCACAAATTATCGAAGAGAATGACGCTTGTTGGCGAGTTACATGCAGTAAGTGCACTGCAACAGCTACGCACTGCAATTTGCAGAATATTATGACTGGCGGAATATTTGGAGGCAGGTATTTGGTTCTCATTTGGAGGGAGGCAGGTCTCCAAAGATATCTGATTCGGCGTCAGGTTCAGAGGCTCCTTCCTTTCACAGTCATCAGCGCAAATTTCGCCGCCTGAAGTGCGATTTTGACTGACCCAAATTACTGAAATGTTTTCACTCTGGTGAAGCAACCCCCTCTGGAAGCAACACAGCTGAAATGTAGGCTCGCCTATTGAGACCACAAAGTAGATTCTCTCTGTGGCTGTGTCTAGTTTGTGCGGTAAAGTGAACATGGGTGTGTTGAAGCCAGCCTATGCCAGAAGGGTTAACGGGCCGCGAAGCGGCACCCTTATCTGATGTAGGAGGGATAAAGCGCGCGGTCGTCGATAGCCCTAGGGCTATTGACGACTGCGTTCTCGTAGTACTGTGGTTGCGGATAGCCCTGGGTTGCAGATAGCCCTACGACATATGCATTCGAGAACGTGAATGCTTGTTGAGATTAACTACGTACCGTACAATAGCATACGGAAAGCGGACAAACTCAAACGACAGAGCAAATACCGAACACTGCAACAAGTATACTCGCTCTATATTTGCTGTATACTCGCAGATAATGAAGCAACAGCTAGACTTTTTTCGCCCGGCCTCAGCCGGGCGACACCCTAGGAGAGCTCGGCGTGCGTGCGTGCGTACGTGCGTGCGTAACGCTCTCGGATCTCGGCGTTGGAAAGACGTAGAGAAACGATCTTGGGCTCTACGAATAGGTCTCGACTCACTGATCATTCCGCTAAGAGAAGTCGAGATTCAAAAGTTTGAATTGCGCGCGCTACAGTACCCCGAAGGTCAAAACGCAAAACGGCTCTAGCTCGCTCGTGTTACGTCGTAGAGCAGCAATCGACACGTCAGGTGAAAGCTCTCGGCGCGTTCTTTCCTGTGACTGCAAAAGTTGTTTCAATTACGCAAACACGCACCGCCGAAAACGCTATTCTCGACATTTTGACGCTAAAATCGTTCCAACTCGCTCAGCTTGCGTCGTAGAGAGACAATCTCGAGGTCAGCGGATAGCTCTCGACTCGCTGATCATTTGTTCTCCCACTGGTCGAAACTAAAAAATTTGAATTTTGCGAGTTACAGTAACCCGAAGGTCTAAAACGCAAAACGGCTCTAACTCGTCTGTCTTGCGTCGTGGAGAGGTGATCTTGAGCACCTTGGATAGCTCTCGACTCACTGATCATTTGTTCTCCCATTGGTCGAAACTCAAATTTGAATTTCGCGAGTTACAGTAACCCAAAAGTCCGAAAACGCAAAACGGCTCTAACTCGCTCGTCTTACGTCGCAGAGCGGCGATCGACACGTCAGGTGAAAGCTCTCGACGTGTTCTTTCATGCGGCAGCAACAATTTTTAACATTACGCAAACACGCACCACGGGAAACGCCATTCTCGAGATTCGAACACTAAAATCGCTCTAACTCGCTTGATTTGGGTCGTAGAGAGACGATCTTGAGCTCAGTGGATAGTTCACGACTCACAGATTATTTGCGAAACTTGAAAATTTGAATTTCGTGAGTTACAGTAACCCGAAGGTGCAAAAGCACAAAACGGTTCTAACTTGCTCGTGTTGCGTCATAGAGCGGCGATCGACACGTCAATTTTATGCTCTCGGCGTGCTCTTTCATTGGTCAGCAAACATTTTGTAATTGACTAAAACACGCACCACAGAAACAATAGTTTTGAGTTTTACTCTGAAACCTTCTGAATTGCTCATGCTGCGATTAGAGCGACACTCGGCACGTCATTCCAAGGCTCGCTACGTACTACACGCGGTAAGAAAAATAAACTTCGTTTTGCTCAATTGACAGAAGTACGACATGGCTTGATTGCTCATAGTGCGTTCTTTTGTGCTCTGTCATATGTTTGTCAAAACTTTGACAAGTTTTTGTCACTTTTTTAAAAGCGTTGCTCAAAAGAGGGGTCTTCTTGCTCTAAATACCAAATCCCGGGCGATATCAATATTGCTAAGCAATACCCTCCTGCGAAGGGGGAGCTCGTGAAGCGGAGCAATACGGGCGATAAGCTCTCGCACTCTCTACAGAAAGAACGCAACTCTTTGCAATGTCAGTCGGAATACAAACTCAACTTTTAATACCGGAGCTTGTTCGCAAGCGAAGCCTTATATACGGCCAGGCGCTTCAATAGGCGCTGCGTATCATCACCCATAGCTGGTATGTGGGGTCGGCAATCGCCTCCACTTCAACATCGATTTCTTGCCCGCCGTTGTGAATCAGGCAACGGCCTTCCACACGACTGTGGCTGAAGGCCGAGCAAGTGCCATTGGCTCTGCAGATGTCTCCGCAGTGGAGAGGGCCGCTCGTGGCTTCCTGGCTTTCCCAGGTGTTTGGAGTGGCCAGTCGCCCTCTCACGGAGTGGCGAACGAAACGACGCGACACTAGAAGAATTGATTTTCAGAATGACATGGTCAAGAACACGACGGTTGAATTCAATCATTCGGGATTTGGGGAAAAGTTCGGACTTCAAAAGAAGATCGGACAATTTGGACAGTAGCCATTTGTCCGAACTTGTTTATGTCCGAAAAGGCAAGTTTCACATTCGGTACAGTTTGAATTCTGGAAGGGCTTTTGTCCGAACATTTTTCATATGGATTTATGGGCTTTGTCCGAAAATTTCTCTGTCCGAACTTTTTCCTATTTACAGTATTCAAAAACCATGACGATTGGTCCCTGCCTTTCATCCAGCAGACTGGGACAGCTTTGGCGAAGCCATGGGTGTCGTCCATGACCGTACCAAACTTCCAGAACACCGCGTAGTTCTGGCCGTTGTCCTCCACGTTGACTGGAGTGCCCGAATCGTCGGGGTTGAGATAGTGCCACGGCAAGTCGTCAGATGAGACGCCAATGTGCTGGCCATCTTTGATCCAATACCAACCGGTTCTAGGATCAGCCTGGTCATTGGCCTGCACCAGGGCCACCCATAGGCGCTCGTGCTCTGAACAGTGGGCAGTTTCGACGACTCTGTCTATCCAGAACAACTTCGCGATGCCGTCCCGCACTCCATCCCTCCATCCCTCCCTCCCTCCCTACCTCCCTTCCTTCCTCCCACCCTCCCTCCCTCCCTCCCTTCCCTCCCTCCCTCCCTCCCTCCCTCCCTCCCTCCCTCCCTCCCTCCCTCCCTCCCTCCCTCCCTCCCTCCCTCCCTCCCTCCCTCCCTCCCTCCCTCCCTCCCTCCCTCCCCCCCTCCCTCCCTCCCTCCCTCCCTCCCTCCCTCCCTCCCTCCCTCCCTCCCTCCCTCCCTCCCTCCCATTAGTGTTCATTTTATTATTGCTATACAACCAATTATCGATATTACAGTATATCCAACTGACGCGGGCCATTGAGGCGGAGTAAGGCAACCTCTTCTTGAGTCACAAAACTAGCGAGTTGACCGCCGACTTCTTCACAATTCGCTTGTGCCGAAGTGAAAGAACTCACCACGTCCAAGACTATCAGACAGCGACCATTGAGATCGCTGTGACATTGAACTGAAGAGATGGATTTTGTTTGGTGCTGTGCGTGCAGTGTTCTTACGATCGTGTTGCGGTGCAATGTTCATGACAATCACCTGCCGCTGCTCGAGTGATCCGTGCGACAATGAGAGCAAAAGCGACCACAATCCAATTCATGTTCTTAGCATGCATGGACAGGGTTGGATTTGGATGTTTTATGCGAGCAATGTGTTGGAAGTGAATTGTTAGTGGTGGTAGCTGTAAGAATCTGCTGTTGCCATGGCGGAGCATTATTTTGCTTCGCTTCGCGCGCTCGCAACTAACAATTAATGATTCAGGCGCCAACTGATACTTCAGGCACTCACTGTGCACTCAACTCTTGTGTTTCACACAAAGAGAAAAGGCGCATGACGGGCTTTGTTGTAGAGGTCATTAGCACTTTCTTCAACATAGGTTAAGAAGTTGCTGCCAATGCAATAAAACCAATACTAGAATGCGTGACAACACACAAACACTATCACAAGCACACTTACAATCAGTACCCAGCGCGGCGAGCGTAATTCCTCCAATAAGCGCCCCCCTTGGAATAAGCGCCCCCCCTCCAATAAGCGCCCCCCTAGAGGGGAGTTTGAAAAAATAAGCGCCCCCCTCCAGCGCCCACCTTTTGTTAGTACCAGCAGCACTAGCACTACCATACGTGCTCTGTGACCATTCCTAACACAAGTTTTGGCTACATATGACAGCACTACTACTAATTGCAGGTATTCTGATCAAAAGCTATATCATGGCTGGCGCGGCAGCGCCAGACCATAATATGTTCCATCCAGGCCGCGCGCGCCTTTTCCCATCGTCACGATATTTATTTCTCGGGCTGTACTGAATGGAATTGGTTGAAATTTGGTACACTAAAGGACTTTATCATAAACAAATTAAATTCCAAATTTGGTGAAAATCGGTTAAGTGTAGCGAAAGTTACAGGCTCAAAAAGGATCACTGCGCGTGTCTTGTCCCACGGGCGGGGGGAGGGAGGGAGGGAGGGAGGGAGGGAGGGAGGGAGGGAGGGAGGGAGGGAGGGAGGGAGGGAAGGAGGGAGGGAGGGAAGGAAGGAAGGAGGGAGGGAGGGAGGGAGGGAGGGAGGGAGGGAGGGAGGGAGGGAGGGAGGTGGGAGGAAGGAAGGGAGGTAGGGAGGGAGGGAGAGTAGGAAGGGAGTGCGGAACGGCATCGCGAAGTTGTTCTGGAATGACGGAGTCGTGCCCGTACCGCCAGCTGTTCAGAGCACGAGCGTGTGGTGTGGGCCCTGGTGCAGGCCAATGACCAGGCTGATCCGATTTCCAGTTTCGTATTGGAGATCAAAGATGGCCGGGCGGTTGGGCGTCCTCCGTGTGACGACTTGCCGTGGCACTATACGACCCCGACGATTCGGGCACTCCCAGTCAAACCGGGTGGAGGACGACGCAGAAGTACGCGGTGTTCTGGAAGTTTGGTACGGTCATGGACGACACCCATGGCTTCGCCGTCCTCCGCCTCTGCCAAATCGATGGAAGGCAGGGACCAATCGTCATGGTTTTTGAAGAATCCTGTAAATAGGAAAAAGTTCGGACAGAGAAATTTTAGGACAAAGCCCATAAATCCATATGAAAAATGTTCGGACGAAAGCCCTTCCAGAAATTCAAACTGTACCGAATGTGAAACTTGCCTTTTCGGACATCAACAAGTTCAGACAAATGGCTCATGCTCCAATTGTCCGATCTTCTTTTGAAGTCCGAACTTTTTCCCAAATCCCCGAATGATAAAATTCAACCGTCGTGTTTGACCATGTCATTCTGAAAATCAATTCTTCTAGTGTCAGCGCGTTTCGTTCGCCTCCTGAGAGGCGACTGGCCACTCAAAACCCTGAAGCCGGAGCCGCCGGGCCGGCCTCACTGCGGAGACGTCTGCAGAGCCAAATGGCGCTTGCTCGGCCTTCAGCCACAGTCGTGTGGAAGGCGTTCCCTGGCCTACAAACAGCGGCAAGTCGATGTTGAAGTGGAGGCGACCCCACCGTGCCCACTCTGGGTGATGATACGCAGCGCCTATTGGCGTCACGTTATGTGAGGCTTCGCTTGCGAACAAGCTCCCGTATTAAAAGTTGAGTTTGTATTCCGACTGACGTCAAAGTTGGGTTCTTTTCTGTAGAGAGTCGAGCTTATCGCCCGTTATTGCTCCGCTACCTCCCTTCGCAGGAAGGTATTGCTTTTCACCATATTGATATCTATCACCCAGATTTGGTATTTAGAGCGGAGCCCTCTTTTTGACAACGTTTAAAAAAAGTGACAAAAACTTGTCAAAGTTTTGAGCGAAATTATGACAGAGCGCAAAAAGAACGCACTATGAGCAACGACCATGTCGTACTTTGTCAATTGAGCAAAACGAAGTTTATTTTCTTCCGCATCGTAGTACGTAGCGAGCCTTGGAATGACGTGCCAAATCTCGCCGCTCTAATCGCAGCATGAGCAATTCAGAAGGTTTTGAGTAAAACTCAAAACTATTGTTTATATCATACATGTTTTGGTGATACGAGAACTGCTGACCAATGAAAGACACGCCGAGAGCATAAAATTGACGCCTGATCGCGCACTATGACGCGACACGAGCCAGTTATCAATTTCGTTTTGTGCTTCTACTGTAACTCACGAAATTCGAATTTTCAGAGTTTCGCAAATAATCTGTGTAGTCGTGAACTATCCACTGAGCTCAAGATCGTCTCTCTACGACCCAAATCAAGCGAGTAACAATTTATGTTCAAAGTGTCAAAAAATGGCGTTTCGTGGTGCGTGTTTGCGTGATGTTAAAAATTGTACTGCCGCATGAAAGAACACATCAAGCTTTCATTGAGCGCGTCGATCGCCGCTCTGCGTAAGACGAGGCGTAAAGCCGTTTAGATTTTCGGACTTTTGGGTTACTGTAACTCACAAAATTCGAATTTGAGTTTTGGAGCCAAATGGGAGAGAACAATGGATCAGTGAGTCAAAAAGTATCAGAGGTGTCGCAAGCGCGGAGCGGACGAGTTAGAGCCGTTTTGCGTTTTAAACCTTTCGGGTTATGTTAAGCTCGCAAAAATTAAAATTTTTAGTTTCGACCAGTGGGAGAACAAATGATCAGCGAGTCGAGAGCTATCCGCTGACCTCGAGATTGTCTCTCTAAACACAAGTCGGGACCGAGTTGAAACAATTTTCGCGTCCCAAAATGTCAAATTAGCGTTTTTCGGCATACATGTTTGCGTAGATTGAAACGACTTTTGCAGTCACAGAAAACCGAGACTTCCACCCTGACGTGTCGATTGCTGCTCTACGAGCGTAACACGAGCGACTACGAGACCGTTTTGCGTTTTTAAAGCTCGCGGTACTGTAGCGCGCGCAATTCAAACTTTGGATCTCGACTTCTCTTAGCGGAATGATCAGTGAGTCGAGAACCTAAGTTCGTAGAGCCCAAGATGGTTTCTACATCTTTCCAACGCCGAGATCCGAGACCGTACGCACGCGCGCACGCACGCACGCGACGTGTCGCCCCGCTGAGGCCGAGCGAAAAAAAGTCTAGCTGTTGCTTATACTGCGAGTATACACAAAATAAGCGAGTATACTTGTTGCGGTGTTCGGTATTTGCTCTGTCGCTTTTGCGTTGTCCGCTTTCCGTATCTATTGTACGGTACGTAGTTTAGATCTCGACCGGTCTCAGCTTCTCGAATGCATATGTCGTAAGCCTATCTGCAACCCCAGGCTCTCCGCGACCGCCGTGCTCAGACGCAGTCGTCAATAGCCCTAAGTCGAGCGACCGCGCGCCTCACTACATCGGATAAGGGTGCCGCTTCGCGGCCGTACCCTTCTGTAGGCTGGCTTCAACACACCCATGTTCACTTACCGCACAAACTATGAGACACCACCCGCAGATCTACTTGTGGTCTCAATAGGCGAGCCTACATTCGGTGTGTTGTCCAGAGTTTTGCTCAGCAGAGTGAAACATTTCAGTAATTAGGTAAGCAA